>JAMPIV010007971.1:22500-92231 GCA_024509875.1 Oreohelix idahoensis
GTATGTATGTATGTATGTATGTATGTATGTATGTATGTATGTATGTATGTATGTATGTATGTATGTATGTATGTATGTATGTATGTATGTATGTATGTATGTATTGTATGTATGTATGTATGTATGTATGTATGTATGTATGTATGTATGTATGTATGTATGTATGTATGTATGTATGTATGTATGTATGTATGTATGTATGTATGTATGTATGTATGTATGTATGTATGACATATGTATGTATGTATGTATGTATGTATGTATGTATGTATGTATGTATGTATGTATGTATGTATGTATGTATGTATGTATGTATGTATGTATGTATGTATGTATGTATATGTATGTATGTATGTATGTATGTATGTATGTATGTATGTATGTATGTATGTATGTATGTATGTATGTGTATGTATGTATGTATGTATGTATGTATGTATGTATGTATGTATGTATGTATGTATGTATGTATGTATGTATGTATGTATGTATGTATGTATGTATGTATGTATGTATGTATGTATGTATGTATGTATGTATGTATGTATGTATGTATGTATGTATGTATGTATGTATGTATGTATGTATGTATGTATGTATGTATGTATGTATGTATGTATGTATGTATGTATGTATGTATGTATGTATGTATGTATGTATGTATGTATGTATGTATGTATGTATGTATGTATGTATGTATGTATGTATGTATGTATGTATGTATGTATGTATGTATGTATGTATGTATGTATGTATGTATGTATGTATGTATGTATGTATGTATGTATGTATGTATGTATGTATGTATGTATGTATGTATGTATGTATGTATGTATGTATGTATGTATGTATGTATGTATGTATGTATATGTATGTATGTATGTATGTATGTATGTATGTATGTATGTATGTATGTATGTATGTATGTATGTATGTATGTATGTATGTATGTATGTATGTATGTATGTATGTATGTATGTATGTATGTATGTATGTATGTATGTATGTATGTATGTATGTATGTATGTATGTATGTATGTATGTATGTATGTATGTATGTATGTATGTATGTATGTATGTATGTATGTATGTATGTATGTATGTATGTATGTATGTATGTATGTATGTATGTATGTATGTATGTATGTATGTACATGTATGTATGTATGTATGTATGTATGTATGTATGTATGTATGTACATGTATGTATGTATGTATGTATGTATGTATGTATGTATGTATGTATGTATGTATGTATGTATGTATGTATGTATGTATGTATGTATGTATGTATGTATGTATGTATGTATGTATGTATGTATGTATGTATGTATGTATGTATGTATGTATGTATGTATGTATGTATGTATGTATGTATGTATGTATGTATGTATGTATGTATATGTATGTATGTATGTATGTATGTATGTATGTATGTATGTATGTATGTATGTATGTATGTATGTATGTATGTATGTATGTATGTATGTATGTATGTATGTATGTATGTATGTATGTATGTATGTATGTATGTATGTATGTATGTATAGAGTATGTATGTATGTATGTATGTATGTATGTATGTATGTATGTATGTATGTATGTATGTATGTATGTATGTATGTATGTATGTATGTATGTATGTATGTATGTATGTATGTATGTATGTATGTATGTATGTATGTATGAGAGTATGTATGTATGTATGTATGTATGTATGTATGTATGTATGTATGTATGTATGTATGTATGTATGTATGTATGTATGTATGTATGTATGTATGTATGTATGTATGTATGTATGTATGTATGTATGTATGTATGTATGTATGTATGTATGTATGTATGTATGTATGTACATGTATGTATGTATGTATGTATGTATGTATGTATGTATGTATGTACATGTATGTATGTATGTATGTATGTATGTATGTATGTATGTATGTATGTATGTATGTATGTATGTATGTATGTATGTATGTATGTATGTATGTATGTATGTATGTATGTATGTATGTATGTATGTATGTATGTATGTATGTATGTATGTATGTATGTATGTATGCATGCATGTATGCATGCATGCATGTATGTATGTATGTATGTAAGGAAGAGTGTGGGAGAGAGGAGCCCACCCTGTGGGACACCTTGTTCAATTGTTTTTTTGTTGCTAGTCTGTCCATGCACCTGTACTGTTTCTTCTCTGTTTGTTAGATAGTGACTGATGCAGCTGTACATTTTTCCAGAGACTCCATATTTAAGCATTTTAACTCTGAGCCCAAGGCAACGAAGAGGCAGATACACTTGCTAAAGAACGTGAAGTACTGCAACGAAACGATATAAAGATAACTTATGAAATGGCTAAAACAACTACACAAGCCATATTCAAGTCCACATTGCACAGAGAGCACCCAGGTCACATAAAAGATGATGCCTATCACTAGCTATCTAGGCGAGACCGTTTACGCATTGGTCACAATAGGTTGAGGTACCATCTATATCACAAGTACAGGATTGGTCCAACAGATCTCTGCTCCGGTGGCACCAGCCCTATGACAACCAAACATCTGATCCAGTCCTGCTCAGCTTGCAGCAGTGACGGGGTGGCATATGGCAACAACCCACTTCTCTCCACGAAAACTGTTTGGAGATGTCAGGAACCTTGAACTAACTACTGCCTTTATTAGAGTCGTTAGTGTATATGTCTGTGGGCGAACGAGATGTCAGGAACTTTGAACTAACTACTGCCTTTATTAGAGTCATAAGTGTAGATGTCTGAGGGCGAACGAGATGTATTGAACCTTTAACTAACTACTGCCTTTTATTAGAGTCATTAGTGTAGATGTCTGCCTTTATTAGAGTCATTAGTGTAGATGTCTGCCTTTATTAGAGTCATTAGTGTAGATGTCTGCCTTTATTAGAGTCATTAGTGTAGATGTCTGAGGGCGAATGAGATGTCAGGAACCTTGAACTAACTACTGCCTTTATTAGAGTCATTAGTGTAGATGTCTGCCTTTATTAGAGTCATTAGTGTAGATGTCTGCCTTTATTAGAGTCATTAGTGTAGATGTCTGCCTTTATTAGAGTCATTAGTGTAGATGTCTGCCTTTATTAGAGTCATTAGTGTAGATGTCTGCCTTTATTAGAGTCATGAGTGTAGATGTCTGCCTTTATTAGAGTCATTAGTGTAGATGTCTGCCTTTATTAGAGTCATTAGTGTAGATGTCTGCATTTATTAGAGTCATTAGTGTAGATGTCTGCGTTTAATAGAGTCATTAGTGTAGATGTCTGCCTTTATTAGAGTCATTAGTGTAGATGTCTGCCTTTATTAGAGTCATTAGTGTAGATGTCTGCCTTTATTAGAGTCATTAGTGTAGATGTATGCCTTTATTAGAGTCATGAGTGTAGATGTCTGAGGGCGAATGAGATGTCAGGAACTTTGAACTAACTACTGCCTTTATTAGAGTCATTAGTGTAGATGTCTGCCTTTAGTAGAGTCCTTAGTGTAGATGTCTGCCTTTATTAGAGTCATGAGTGTAGATGTCTGCCTTTATTAGAGTCATTAGTGTAGATGTCTGCCTTGTTAGAATCATTAGTGTAGATGTCTGCCTTTACTAGAGTCATGTGTGTAGATGTCTGCCTTTATTAGAGTCATTAGTGTAGATGTCTGCCTTTATTAGAGTCATGAGTGTAGATGTCTGCCTTTATTAGAGTCATGAGTGTAGATGTCTGCCTTTATTAGAGTCATTAGTGTAGATGTCTGCCTTTATTAGAGTCATTAGTGTAGATGTCTGCCTTTATTAGAGTCATGAGTGTAGATGTCTGCCTTTATTAGAGTCATGATTGTAGATGTCTGCCTTAATTAGTCATAAGTGTAGATGTCTGCTTTTATTTGAGTCATTAGTGTAGATGTCTGCATTTATTAGAGTCATTAATGTAGATGTCTGCCTTTATTAGAGTCATGAGTGTAGCCATGAATGAAGATGTCTGCCTTTAGTAGATTCATTATTGTAGATGTCTGCCTTTATTAGAGTCATTATTGTCATTAGTGTAAATGTCTGCCTTTAGTAGAGTCATTATTGTAGATGTCTGCCTCTATTAGAGTCATTATTGTAGATGTCTGCCTTTTTTAGAGCCATGAGTGTAGATGTCTGCTTTTTTTTAGAGTCATAAGTGTAGATGTCTGCATTTCTTTGAGTCATTATTGTAGATGTCTGCTTTTTTTAGAGTCATAAGTGTAGATGTCTGCATTTCTTTGAGTCATAAGTGTAGATGTCTGCCTTTATTAGAGTGATTAGTGTAGATGTCTGCCTTTATTAGCGTCATTGATGTAGATGTCTGCCCTTATTAGAGTCATTAGTGAAGATGTCTGCCTTTATTAGAGTCATTAGTGAATATGTCTGCCTTTATTACAGTCATTAGTGTAGATGTCTGCCTTTATTAGAGTCATTAGTGTAGATGTCTGCCTTTATTAGAGTCATGAGTGTAGATGTCTTCTTTTTTTAGAGTCATGAGTGTAGATGTCTGCCTTTACTAGAGTCTAGAGTCATGAGTGTAGATGTCTGCCTTTATTAGAGTCATTAGAGTCATGAGTGTAGATGTCTGCCTTTATTAGAGCCATTAGTGTAGATGTCTGAGGGCGAACGAAGAAGAAGAATCCCTCTACTGCTATGGGCCCTCGGGCAGTGCCTGAAATGCCCAGCGTCCACTCCTCTCCGCCCTCTGGTTCAAACATTGGGAAAGATAAAAGTGAATCATTAGACACAGGATGACATAAAAGTCGACATGCAAATAGTAGACAAAAAAACAAACAAACAAACAAAATAAAACAAAAAAAATAACTTTTCCAATAGTTTAATTTTTTCAATCGTTACCTATCTTTCAATAATTTATTAAATTATGTTCAAGTGATTAAAATCAAGAACGGGCATCACTGTACACTCAGACACCCATCAATACAATGCTTCCATAAAAATACAGTATTCATTCCGTGCATAATACTTTAACAAGAGTACATGAAACTGTAATATATTTATTTACGTATCCAATAATAACAAATTGATATATACATACATAAACAGATATACGTAAACAGATAAACACAACTGAATACTTATTCAAGCATTCCATAAAACAATCTTTAAATATAAAACAGCGATAGAAATGATGAACGCACATAGCATTACCGTAATACGTCAGGGACTTATAAGCACATATATTTAAATCAATATGTTCGGCTAAAATAGATTTAGACACTAGTATGAACATAACTATAATAGTTTTAAGATACAAGTAAATCTATAGATCACATCTGTATAGTAACATATAGTAAAATATAGTAACATTTAGCTTCGACAAGATAGTGGGGACGAAACAAAGACAGAAGACAACTATCAACAGATAACATCTGAAGGCGTTCTCAGGGAGGGGGGAGTAGCTCAGAGCATTGATAAATAAAATGATCTATCAATAAGGTAAACAAAAAAATAAGAAAGAAAGATTTAAACAGCAGGATAACCAGACGTTTCGAGCGAAAACACCAAACAAACAAACAAAAAACATAAAAATAAAAAGTACAAACACAGGACTTATTCATGTATCTTGGTAGTGACAATAACAAGAGTTACACGGATCAATTATATCTATACAAGTATACTGGTTGTTGTGTGGTGAGTATTGGGAAACTACGACAGTAGCTTTTGCCAGGACTAGCTTATGAGATATTAGGTAGAAGGTCTCTAGAAATTAGCTCGTTAAGAAAGAATAAAAACCTATTCGAGATAGGGACAAGAAGACGGGAATGCGAATACTTTCCACTGGACAGTGTTTTCTAGTTAATTATGGAAAGAGATGTTTCCCCACGACCTTAGTGTGGTGGGTTTAGATGTTATGAATGTTTGTGTTGTACTTAATTTGTAACTGAGTGAGGTCAAGCTGTGAAGGCCCCTGAGTCTAACAATTGATGGGGTGTGTTCTCAGGAACCTTTCTGCTACCACCCTAAGATCTCACTAAGATAAAGTTTTGAACTTATTACGTATGGTGACTACGTCTAAATGTCTAGGGTAATGTAAGTGTGGTGTGATGGTAACCCAATACACAAAACACTCAAAGTTATTACTTTCTATGATCAACTCAACTAACACAGTGTTTTAAATTTGGTATTTAACAATTTTTTTTTCAATTTATTTTGTCCTGAACCTAATATTATTTTGGTCAAGACTCTTCAAATCAAATAAAATCAAATTATATATATATATATATATATATATATATATATATATATATATATATATATATATATATATATATATATATATATATATATATATATATATATATATATATATATATATATATATATATATATACATATATATATATATATATATATATATATATATATATATATATATATATATATATATATATATATATATATATATATATATATGCATTCTTAAATTATATATATATAATATAATATAAATTATATAGTGGGTTTAATATATATGCACAGCTTAATTACTAGAAAGGGACAATCTAACCTAGCACATAATTTAAATTCAAATAGTGGGGTTAATAAATCTCTACTACAGCTTAACTGGTACTAGATGGCGGGTTGGGGGTGGTACATCATCCCCTGTCTTTATTCACACAGATTCTTTTCACTTTATACACGTAGTTTGGTGGAAATGGTTTGTATTGTATACAGTTATCTTATTATATGGTAGATAGTTGATGAATCGTTCCGTGCCAGGTCTTATGCACTTATCTGGCACGTGAAGCTGAATGATAGATGTCTTTCCGGCCAACGGCCACTGTCTCAATCTTCCTGGGGCAATCTTGGTAGAGAGCGTGTACCAAGATTACAATTCCAGTGGTAGAGAGCTTGTACCACTACAGCAACTTTCTCTCTTACACAGAGTATACTTTCAGGAAGCTGGCACTAGCACAGTGCCAAACAAAAACCCTGCAACATGAAGATTATGGTTTGTCTTAACATAATATCTAATCCACAATTAATAATGCATTCAAAATAAAAGAACAGGGTCAGATCTCTCTGACCAACCCAGCTCATCCAATCTAGATTGATGGAACAACTCGTACCAGTTTTCACATTCCTCTCCTCTAATGGCCGCAACACCTCTACAACATTATCATTGATCTTTTTCCATAAAATAAGGTGGGTGATAGGATCCCTGCTGACAACCTATGTAATCTTTTGGTTCTACACCTCTGGTAGTTTGTTAATATGGTGGAGCAACAAATAGGCCTTGCATAAGTCTGCTACTGACTTATATACTTACAGTCGTAAAATATCTTCATTACCCAAGTCATACAACACAATTAATAATATAAATAATGTTAATAATTTCTGTCTTACCACAAATTCAATGAATAAACACAGGAACGATGACATGGCACAGATTCAGCTTTGCTGCTGGCGAGACTATGAATTTTTATTATTTAGTTAAGCTTTATTTAAAAATTCACACTTCTAGTACATCGTCCTGCTCAAGGTACAGATTCTTAGACAAATGGCGTGCAGCCTTCAAAGTTTTCATTAATATTAACTATGCTGGCCAATGAAACCATGCGACTATCAATTTTGAATCGAAATTTAAAAAAAAAAAAAAAATTCCAAACAACTATGTGTTACTCTGCAAAAATATATTTAGTTTTGGGCCAACCAATAACCTCTCTCCCTCTTTCTAACTACACCCAATCAGATTACATGTACCCTCTTCTGCCTCATTTCAAAAATGCGTTCGAAAAATGTTATGGCTAAAGTAAGCAGGCATGAGTGTGTTCATCAGTCTGTCCTAGAATATATAGTCTTATTGCAATATCTTGGTTATTAGTTGGACTATTTTGTGATTTAAAATATATTATTGATCACGAGACCCTATTCCACGAAACTATCTAAGTTTTATGGCCATATTCTTTTTAGTTTGTAATTTCATATTTTTCCTTTTAAATAAATATACACCATCTTTTTCCTTCTCTCCAACGCTTCTTTTCAAACTAAAACGACAATGTCTGGGTTTCGTCTAAATTTACGCTACAATACAGGAAATGAGAGCGGTGTGTGTGTGTTTATATATTTCCACTGCGTGACCAAAAGACGAACATGCATTGGCCTTGTGTCGTATTTTCAAACTGCCAAAGGCAATATCGCGCGTTCGTTACAATTTTTGATTCCAAACAACGCGTGCTGATGGTAGCATTCTGTCGCTCCTTTCCCCTCCTTCGTGTCTCTCACTCCGTCTAGAACAAAAATTACGTCTCGATTTGTTTCAAACATGTTACCTTTATTTTCTCTACAGTAAGGCCTATTGAAAGCGATATGTTTGAGGGCGGGGCGAAGAAGTTAATCGCAACCCCATATTTTATCCCTATATTAGGTTATCTCTATCGTTTTGAATTTATAAAAAGTGGGCTATTTGAACTGTTGTCCATACAGATGTCACTTTACGACACTTAGCTTCTGCCCTTAGATCCCGTAACAGAAAAAGCCCCCAACCTCATCTGAGTAGAGAAATGTTCCTATAGGTGAATATGTAACACCGACAGCACGAGTGATACATTAACAAACTAGATAATGATCAAACGATTATTGAGTTTATTAATTAAATATCTACACATATAGGGTTAGTAATGGTTAGAACGTAATGATGGTAAAAGACGATTCACACAAAACACACAGATGAGATATTAATATTGTAGTTAATTAAGAATGAGCTTGTGTAAAGCGAAATAATGATGATGT
Source organism: Oreohelix idahoensis (assembly GCA_024509875.1). Taxonomy (NCBI): domain Eukaryota; kingdom Metazoa; phylum Mollusca; class Gastropoda; order Stylommatophora; family Oreohelicidae; genus Oreohelix; species Oreohelix idahoensis. Next base: position 31,275 of record JAMPIV010007971.1, read on the forward strand.
GATATGATACGAGGTACCAAAATGGTGAGTAATTTCACAGTCCATGTGCCTCTAAATGCTTCTCCCAGATAGGACGATTCGCATGTATGCATAGAATGTCTCAAGTTGTTTATGTGGTGTTATGTCCAGTGGGGTATCTCTAAGTCAAGGAAGTTCTGATGAAAACTTGTGTCGTACTGAGAACGTTGACGATATATATATATATATATATATATATATATATATATATATATATATATATATATATATATTTATATATATATATATATATATATATATATATATATATATATATATATATATATATATATATATATATATATATATATATATATATATATATATACATATATATATATACGATATATATACGATATATATATACTATATATATAGTATATATATATATATATATATATATATATATATATATATATATATATATATATATATATATATATATATATATATATATATATATCCCGTCACTGTTTGAGTATATCTCTGTAGCGTTGATCAACAGTTAACAGTTGTCGTAAGAAAATGTCTGTTGTCTAATCTCCGGAGGGTACTGACCAGACTGGATATCTTCACAAAATGTTCTTGATATGTAGACTCATTATCTTGCGTATGTAATCGTGATTTATAAAATATACTTTGGAGTCTGCTTCAAAGAATGCGCTTAGGAGTGTGTTGCACTTGGTATAAATATCAGATTCAACATGTTGAGCTCTTTAGCTTGACTTCAGATATTACGCTTCCGATGGAGTTGAACTTGATATGAGTAATCAACTGTGAGCTTTAGCTTGACTCCTGTAGTAAGCTTTCGAGTGATTTGAACTTGTTATAACTATGTATTGAACTTGTGCGCATGTGATATATGTTGACGAAAAATGCTGCGTCCACTGTTTTTATCGTGGGCGAGAAATTTTCCCTTTTAAGTGAGGAACGAAGAATGTCCTATGGCGAATTCTGCAAACCAAATGTCCGTTTTGATAACTTATTTCTGGTTAGACGTCAGACACGTAGCGTGTAGACTCAGACTTCTGATGGACTGAAGACACACAAAAGTCTTCATAAGTTTTTGCATTTATTCTACTTCTCACTATTGATCTCTATGATGTTAAATATATTGTGCATGCGAGGGTGTGTGTATGAAAGACTATGATGATGATTTAACAAGCTAGATGAAGGTAAAGTAAAAGGTGAAGTATGAACTATTAATTACTTCCTATCAGCCTATCATCTTAGAGGAAAATCTTCTGATTTTATTAATCATTTATGAGAAGAATTAATTGAAAAACTATCTTTCGCACATTTAGCTTTGAGGTTAATATGAATAAAGAATAATAAAAAAGTATTAATAATCTGTATAAGATCTATTAACCTTCTTTTCCCTTTGCAAAATCCTATAAGAACACAATACACACAGATATGAAAATCAACACTGAATTAATTGCAGGCTATGCGTTTGGGGATTCCTCTTTACACAACAATGTTGAAAAACTGGACTCCTCTCTCTAGCGAGCTGCATGGTATATTTTATCTCTAAAAGTCAAATGTGGGCCCTTGGACAGGTGACGTACAACTCCGCCCATACAACCAATAGCTAAGAGACCCTCTGGTCACTCATTCCCAGGATCTCTCTTGTCCCCTGTCAGTCCAAAAGTGGGTGGGGCAATTCGCGACCAACTTTCGTTGCCGGGCTTGCCTGACAAACTGGTGTTGTGATAATTGGCTGGCCAATGCAAAAGTGTCCCCCGCCTTCCAACTGTCATATCACTCTCTGTTTGTCTATCCCTCCGCGTGTTGGCGGCGGCCTCTGTTACCTCGGTCCATTGTCGCCAGCACGCTAACAAGTCCCTTTGTGGCGCCGCCTATTGTATTACATGGCGGTTGGTTTAAACAGCATGAGAAGACGTCTTCACCTGGCCAAGCTGGGCGTCTCCCCGCGCCATTTTCCCAGTGTGGTGACCCGTCGCTTGTATGGACAGCGGCCGAGCAATAAAGAGACTAAGCTTTTGTGTCAGCCGCGCTCGCTTCAAAGTTAACAATAGTCCACAGAAATTGTACCATGCCCAGGTGTCCGATTTTGATGAAACCAAATGTGTTTCACCAGATTTATCACGAGGCAATGTGGACTTCAAAAGATGATGCCAGGTATGGGCACTCAATCAAAAGAATTTATTTTACCACCGATGAAAGAACAAATGTGGTTCTCTAGATACAGGTCGCGAGTAATCAAAAACGATGAAATAGCAAATGTTGGCTTGACAGAGCACAAATGTGTGGGAGAAAATAAAACAAGAAAGATGTAGGAAAAGAAATGGTGATAAGGCTTTGCGCTCGTTTATCACACTGGTACAGAAGGCAAAAGGGCATTCACTGCCGTGGGAAATATATGGAAATCCAAGTAGCTTAAACCGAACAAAACATTTAGAAGATTGCACATTATTGTCAAGTCAATTGTATGAATCCGAAACATGGATATATTTACAAATAATAATCAAGAAGTTATAATCTGTCATAAATGGAGGTTTTCGTAGAATAGAAGAAATACAGTGGTATGACGAGATCACCAGAGTCGAATTGATGACAGAAACAAGACAAATTCCTGTGGTACTGGATGTGAGGATAATGTTTTGTGGGATAGGATACACATGGAGGACAGCAACACGTAGCATAAGAAGACAGTGCTTTTTGGAATCTACAGGGTAAAAGATATAGAACGAGACAAAAAAATTCACGGAGAAGAGAACAGGAGAAATATTCAAGAAGGATAACTAAAAGACAGAAGCTATACAAACAAGGAATGCATAGAACAAGAGGATTTGGCGTGACAGGGAAGACCTTTTCTCAACACGGAGCTAACATCATCCAGTGGCGACAATATTGTTGAAGACAATCATCTCTACAAGGGGCTAACATCATCCAGTGGCGACAATATTGTTGAAGACAATCATCTCTACAAGGGGCTAACATCATCCAGTGGCGACAATATTGTTGAAGACAATCATCTCTACACGGAGCTAACATCATCCAGTGGCGACAATATTGTTGAAGACAATCATCTCTACAATTTCTAATCGTTTTATTTGCCAGAATCAGTCTTCTTGATTTCCTCCTGTGCTGTTTTATTTAGCTATCCTTGTCTTCTCGTCTGTTCATCCGTGTTTGTGAACAAACAAACAAAATAAACCCCAACAAACAAACCACTAATATAACATTTAAACAAACAAACTTACAAACAAACAAACATACTCATAAATTTACCAAACGCCACAGCGACTTCTACAGCCCTCGTAATTTTGCTATTGTTAAAATGTTCCCAACGCAAGCTATTTTAAATTCTTTGTGATCTTCTAAATGATTGTTACTTTGGTCATGAAATGCTAATGTTTATCTGTCAGTAGAATTTTTATTTTACACACGTCGTTGTGGCATTGAAGCCTTTTTTTTCATTCACGTGATAAATGACCATATATTTTCAGTTGAAAAAAAAATGTTTAATTTGTCATGAATGGAACAAACATACATTCTTTTTTTTATTAGATTCTTTTAAACAGAAAATAAAGCTATAACATTCCACACAGAGAGAGTGCGTTTAAATGGCGAATAACTTGGGCACGGATATAAGACATTTTAGAACAGAAACGCTGACAAGAATTATGGGCTGTGAGGTAGGTAGAAGACAGTGAACAAGTCATTATCCAGGTAGAAAATAATGTAATGATATCTCTTTTTTCATTATCACCATTCAGCTGCCAAAGGAGTATAGGACTTCGACAAACGTCTGCCAAGTCTTCATGTCACGTGTTCTGTTCATGTCTTCTTCATCATTTCTACGTCTGTTACCAGTTCTCTTCTCTTCTCCACCAGTTCTCTTCTCTTCTCCACGTTCTCTTCTCCATGGGGTTTTGGTCTATCTCTGCCTGTATTACGCTGGGGATTACAGAGCAAGGACTGCCTTGTAATGCTATCATCACGTTTCCTGAACGTGTGTCCTATTCATCTCCAGAGTATTCTTCTCAACTCTTGTTCCACTGGCACTTGTCTGGTTCTTGTCATCATTTCCATATTGGTGACCTTGACATACCATTTCGATCCTTCTATCCTACCCATTTATGAAAGTCTGTAGCCTTTTTTGGTTGTTTTTGTTTTCTCCATATTTCAGATGCGTAAAATAGGACTGACTTGACATTTGAATTGAAGATTCTGATTACTGTGTTGGACTTGCTTACTTTTGATCTCCATATATTTCCTAATGCAACAAAAGTTTCATATAGCCTTTTGTATTCTTATTTTGATATCACTGTCTGTGTCTTCATTACAGCCAAGGAATATGTGCGATATTTGTTTCAGCTGCTGTAAATTTAGCCCATAGAATGAAGTGAACGAAAGACGAAGATAGGTACTACATACAGCAACGACAAATGAGCACACATATAATGTTTGTAACAACAGATGAGCACACATATAATGTTTGTAACAACAGAAATGCTGCAATCAACAAAATAAAAATGATTCATGAGAGTGGTCGTGGTTGAAATATTCATAATTACAAGGTATTATGTAAATGTTCAGCATAAATATAAACATTCATGTAGTTGCCGAAGAGCTCTTAGCAGACAAAGACAGAATTAGCCTACTGTTATCTCATGCGTGTCGTAAGATGCGACTAACATGAGGTTATGTATGAGGCTGGTTATCTCGTGATATAAAACAAGCTACTACGATATAAACCAAAAATACAAGACAAAACTAAACGTGAGACCAGTTACAGTGGTGGTTCCATAATCCACAGGGAGTTAACAGAGAAATGATAATGTTGATCATGATGAGGATATTAATAATAGGGAGAAGAAAACACATGAGGACCAGTAAGAGAAAGGCAGATGATGATGATGATGATAATGATGATATTAACTACAGGAAGAGAGAAAAAACGGCGAGGAATATAAAGAGAAAAGGAGAAAGAAGGACAGAAGATAAAGCAGGAATAAAGACAGAAAGAAAGTCAGACAGACAAGACAGAAAGAAAGTCAGACAGACAAGACAGAAGGAAAGTCAGACAGACAAGACAGAAGGAAAGTCAGACAGACAAGACAGAAAGAAAGTCAGACAGACAAGACAGAAGGAAAGTCAGACAGACAAGACAGAAGGAAAGTCAGACAGACAAGACAGAAAGAAAGTCAGACAGACAAGACAGAAGGAAAGTCAGACAGACAAGACAGAAGGAAAGTCAGACAGACAAGACAGAAGGAAAGTCAGACAGACAAGACAGAAGGAAAGTCAGACAGACAAGACAGAAGGAAAGTCAGACAGACAAGACAGAAGGAAAGTCAGACAGACAAGACAGAAGGAAAGTCAGACAGACAAGACAGACGGAAAGTCAGACAAACAAGAAAGAATAAAAGAGAGAAAGAACAAGAAAGACAAGAATGAGTGATGTTAGTTCTGAGATTTGATCTGTCTGTCTAGACAGAATATGCTTGTTGAGAAGATAATCTATACAAATATGGGAAGATGAGCCAAATATAAGATGAGCTATGATGAAAACAAAAATTAAGAGTCAGGTAATTTAACAAATATCAGTACTAATTTTCTGTCAGTGGCGTATTTGAAGGGAGGCTTTCGGGTTATAGCTTCCCTGCCCCAAATTTCTATTAATTTGTGCTGGGGGATCAGAAGTTTTTTTTTTGTTTTTTTTTCTTGCGTTTTTAAACATTATATTACATACTTATTTTGTATTGTTTATTCGCGCTTATAAACGTTTGTTTATATATTCCTTTACTTTTTGTCGCGTTTACAAACATTAGATTACACATTTGTTTTATTTGTTCCAGTTTCTAATCAGAAAATGACATTCTTGTTATGAAGTATGTTTGATTCCATTTTAAGCAGTATACCAGAACGTATTTTATTTACTTCATTTTTCTGTCAAATCTTGCAGTGAAGCGACGCGGGGAGCGAAGTATGTCGCACTGGCCGATGTAAGACCGTGTTGTTGTCGAATGTCTGTCATAATTGTCTGTCCAACTGCATCGCCATCTTCACTGTGTTCTGAAACCAGATATTCTACTGTTGTAGGTGCGTAGTGATAACTGATCGGGCTCAGATCTGATAAGATAGTCAATACACTTTGTTTTCTATTTATGTCTTTGATGGAGGTCGCAGAGGTCACAATGTTTCTGATGTCATCATTTCTTATTCTGTTTCTTCTGGTAACATTAATAGCTCTTCTTAAACATTTCATCTCGCACTTTGCCATCCTCCTCGCATGTGCTCTGGTCAGGAATGATGTCTGTCACCGATAGCAAAGAGCTGGTAAGAATATACTCTTTATCAATTGACATTTACATAGGATACTTAAGCTCGACTGCTTGAATAACGGTGATGAATGGTAAGTCACGTACCTGGCCTTTTGGAAATTTCTCTATCAAGTCTTCCATTTAATGAGAACATGTTTCTTAGGTACTGACATTCTGGAACCTGTATAAGCAGTTGACCTGTCGGCCTGGAACCTGTATAAGCAGTTGACCTGTGGGCCTGGAATCTGCAGATTTTCAAAGCTTCTGCCTTTGATGTGCTATTTTCATGTTGTATCCTCCAAAAGTTGAATTAAGTGCATTTGTTTGGTTCTGTAATTCGTTTTTATCTTTTAACACAAAACTTTGGTCATCTACGAAAAAAAGTAATTCATCGTTCAAGTAATTCTTCATTTTCTTGATTCCCTTTGTCTCATTGATCTGCTTCTAGGTTTACCTCCGACCTTATCTTGTCCAAACATATGTTAGACAAAAGTTGAGATAAAACACAGCCTTGTCGAACTGTGGTGGTAATAAAAAATGTATGAGTGAGTCCATCAGTTATTCCTACAACACGTTGGCATGTATGGTACAAATCTCTAACGTAGCTACGATGTATCATAACAAAATGCGTATGCGGGGTTGGAGTGGACTTTCAAGACCGAGCCCTTGTATCGAAGCCTCCCACAGGAAATACGCCACTGACTATTGCTGTCGTTAATTTAGAGAAAGACAAAATTGCTGTCACTGAATAAAGTAGAATTATTATTGCTCGCTTGACACCAATAATAACAGGTGTGCAATTTGTTTCAATGTCAAAACTATGTACACACGACACACTTTGTTCCTGCTTAATGGCTGGCAGACGCTTTACGTCTGCTGATGTAGTCCAACAGCTCTTGAATAATCTTGTCCTGATCCACATATTCCAGGATGTAGGGTGCGTTCAGTAAAATGCCAGCTGTACCTGCTGTGGTCACCGACAGAAATATGATCAGCAAGAGTCGGTCTATGACGCGTGCCACAAACTTCCAGTCTTCCAGGATCTGCCAGAAAGTCAAAAAAAAAATTCTTGTGAAGAGCAAACATTTGGCGTGAAATGTAAGTTAAAAATATCTCATTCATACATTTTCCTTTTACAGTCCATAGGGAACATAAAACTACCACTATAGCTGACCCCAACTGAAAGACGCCTCCATTAAAATATGTATGTGTACTGGTAGCAGTTGTTGTTTTTTTTTCTTTTTTCTGTAACCAGCGGCACTCGAGCTTTCCAGCTCTTTCGGCCCAATGACATGTCATTGCGAGGCTGGGGGGCCAGTGGACTTTCCTTCCAACCCGGTCAGGAGCTTATCAGTTGTTGTTATGTGTATGTGGTAGCAGTTGTTGTTATGTGTACTGGTAGCAGTTGTTGTTATGTGTATGTGGTAGCAGTTGTTTTTATGTGTATGTGGTAGCAGTTGTTGTTATGTGTATGTGGTAGCAGTTGTTGTTATGTGTATGTGGTAGCAGTTGATGTTATGTGTATGTGGTAGCAGTTGTTATGTGTATGTGGTAGCAGTTGTTGTTGTGTGTATGTGGTAGCAGTTGTTGTTATGTGTATGTGGTAGCAGTTGTTGTTATGTGTATGTGGTAGCAGTTGTTGTTATGTGTATGTGGTAGCAGTTGTTGTAGCAATTTGTTGTATATGATGTGGGTGCCAGCCTCATGCACAACCCCACAGTAATCGCCTCACACGATGTGCTTGACGGAGTGATATCTTTGTTCTCTTTTTTCTATCTTTGTCCTATCTTTGTTCTATCTTTGTGCTATCTTTGTTCTAAAGAGACCTCTAGAAACCTTTATTCTTCTTCTTAAAGTACCTTTCCTAGTAGCGTAGGAGATCATGTCTCTCCACAACTTCCTGTCTCCAGTACTATTTATATATTCTGCTCTTGAACCTTGTCCATCCAACAATGTCAAACTGGAGAGTATCTTGTCTCTTTGTCCTTCAGCCCCCCCCCCCTGTTGTCACGAAATATTCCAGCTTTCTTCTTCTCTTAAAGTGCCAGAGAAAGTGATTTTTTCTAGGACCCATACACATTAAAATAATGACCGTATACATTAACCGTTTTTATGGCTTTGTATGTCTGTTTGCATATAACTTACCAAGGTCATAAACTTCACTATAGAAAACAAGTAGCCTCGAAAACCACGGTTTCAGGCTGTAGCAAGTTTAATTTGCTGGAGAGGTTATGATGTTATAAAGAAGGAAAGATTGCTGTGTATGTGTCAACCGTGTAAGGTCAAGCTATGTAAGACCCTGAGTCTAATAGTTGATGAAAATGATGATGAGTTTCAGGGTACCTAACGCTACCTCTCTTTCAAATTCAATGAAAAACGTAGTCAGCGCTTAAACCAGTTAGATTTACCCAAGCCGAGGCTAGATTTGTACAAGAAGAGCTTGGCTTACTCAGCTGCTCATCTTTGGAACAATCTTCCACATGACCTGAAAAACATGCACAGTCCCTACTCATATAACACTGGCAAACAAAAAAAATTTTTTTTTTTCTTTCTCTAACATTTCTATGTTTTTCTGGTCAATTTTAATGCGCTGTTTTTAAATCTGCAAACCGTTTTTCTCTATCAGGTCGGGATCTCGAGAAATACGCAATTGAAGTTTTTTAACAACGCATACAGTATTATAACATCATTCGTACAAGAAGTATAACAGGTATGTAGGCTTGAATTTCTTTGCAGTCGACTTTCGTCGGTGAATGGCATGTGGTACATCGCGATGAAACATCCAACAATAATCGGCAAGCATGGTCACACTCCACCGTCCTTGATAACGTGACTCCATTACGGCGATATCTTGATGGAATCGTTCTCCATGTTCATCGCTGACTTCGCCAAGGTTGTCAGGGAAAAAGTCAAGATGCGAATCGAGCAAATGGATTTTGAGGGACATGTTACAGCCCATAATTCTGTATGCATCTATGCACTGCTTAACAATATGCACATAGTCGACAGATTTGTGATTTCCCAGAAAGTTATCGACGATCGATTTGAATGCCATCCATGCGTGAAGTTCACTACCATGTAACAAGTTCTCGAATTGTTTGTCTGCAATAACTTTCCTAATATGAGGTCCTACAAAGATACCTTCCTTTATCTTTGCATCGCTAACTTGCGGAAACTTTTCTCGAAGATAAGTGAAAGCTTTGCTCATTTTATCTAATGCTTTTACGAAATTCTTCATGAGCCCCAACTTTATATGTAACGGTGGTAAAATGATGCTGTCTTTGTAAACTAATGGCTCGTGTATTACATTTTTATGCCCGAGCTGCATACGATCCCTGATAGGCCACACCTTTCTTGCATAATGTTCCTGTCTGTTGCGGCTGTCCCATTCACATAGGAAGCAACAAAAATTTAGTATACCCAGTCTGCATGCCCGTGAGAATTGCAATGACCTTTAGGTCTCCACAAATCCGCCATTGGTAGTCATTGTACTTTATTTTTGCCAAAAGTATAGCCATATTGTCATAAGTTTCTTTCATATGAACAGAGTAGGCGACTGGAATTTTGCAATAGCAAATGTCATCATCCATCTCAAAGTATTGAACAAGTTCTCTGTGTCTATGACGAAATTTAGATATCGGAGTATTGGGCGCTAAAAGATTCCATTCTTTGAGTCGCGAACCGAGTAATTCCGCTTGTCCTTTGGTAGAGCGAGATCACGTATTAGATCTGAAAGTTCTGAATGGTTAATTAAGTGAACACCATCATTCACCGGTATGTAATCTGAGTCAGAATTAGTTTCTAAAGCAGGTAAACTATCACTTTCTGATGGTTCATTTACGTCCAACGGATATTGTTCTGGTTGTACTTGGATCGGACACGTGATTGGATCATGAGGCACTGGTTTCGAAACCGATTCAATATTTGGATAAACCACAGACTTTCTAGTTTTAAAAGTGAAACCATGGATATTTGTCAAGCAGAAGTAACAATCAGTAGCGTGATTTGTCTTGTTTATGCCATATTACTGGCACTCCAAAAGGCATCGACTTATGCTTCGGCGATTTTCGTAACCAACCTGCCAATGTATTTGCACAAGTCGAACAAACTGCATTTGGCTTCCAAGATTTATTTGCATCATCAACTTTCGATCGAAATAAAGTTCATATGCTTTCTTTAGTAATGGTGTAAAGTTTTTCTGGTGAACACGATCGGTAAAATATCCGCACACGTAACAGAACAGATCAGCTGAATTTCTACAACTTCTAGAAGCCATATTTCGCTCAGAATTATTTCAAAATACAGTAACTATTGGAAAAATAGCGTAACATATGTCATGCATCTTTTAGCAGTATAAAAAGTGGAATTATTTTGCATTTTATTAATTTTTAATAAGTTATGTAGTAAAAATGAAACGGAGCACATAACGGTTTCCCAAAAATATATGTATTCACAAATATCTTAAAAACCTGACGTGATAGAGATAAACGGATTTCAAATTTGAAATCAGCGCAAAAAACTGACATAAGAACACTTATTCTTATATAAGAAAGAAAAATGTTGTTTGTCAGTGTAATCGTAGACTGTTCAAATACATTATGAGTGCGGATTATATGCCGCCCTAAGGGATTATGTTTCGAATTATTATTATCTAATACACTGTATGGAGGGTCTGATGATCTAGTTTTTCATTTTAATATACCTTACTTCTTAATTGTAATCAGATACTGTAAATGTATGCTTTTATACTACTTATAATGTTGCATCGCCTTTGAACTAATACCTTAAGTATGCTGGAGAATGTCTGGATACCTAGCAATAAAAGATGAGTAAGAGGAAGGGATAAATGCAAGACGGGCCTATATGCATGATTCTCATCTTTCAGTCAATACCCTTTACCTCCCTAAGGAGCATAGGTCATAAATCTGTATGTCGGGTAGTGGAGACTTCAACGATTCACTCCCTGTGGCAGTATTGCTTGGGACTCAAAGTTGCTCACCTGTGGGAACATTTTCCGCATGCGCAAGGTCCCAGCTTTAATCCAGATTTCCAAATTGTCACGTGTTATTATTATAGGCCACCATTATCTAATTACGTTTCTAATTATGTCTTGTTTACTGTATGAATTGTTTTGATTGTGTTTGTTAGTTTCTTTTTTTTTTTTTTTAAGGTATAAATTTTTGTTAATCTATTTTAATTAATAATTTTTTCCCCCCTTAAATTTGATTATGTCTGGATGTTACAAATGTATGTTATTATTTTACCTCGATAATGTTGTACGCTTAAATAATACATGTGCTATTGAAAGGATACGGTATGTAAGATGACAGAGAGAAGAAGGGCAGAATGTAAGACAGGCCTGCGTGCCCAATTCTTAATCCTTTGAAAATATAGTTCGTTCGTTCGTTCGTTATCTATCTATCTATCTATCTATCTATCTATCTATCTATCTATCTATCTATCTATCTATCTATCTATCTATCTATCTATCTATCTATCTATCTATCTATCTATCTATCTATCTATCTATCTTTATTTATTTTAAAAACATACTTTAATTATGATGATTATTGCAAATGTTTGATGTTATATTACTTTTATAATGATAAATGCCTAAATAATGCTTAAAGTAAATGTGAGGATGGAAGGATACAGTATACATGATGAGAGAGAGAGAGGAAGGGCAGAATGTCAGACGGGCCTGCGTGCCCAATTCTTAACCCTTTGAAAATAAAGTTCGTTCGTTCGTTCGTTCGTTCTCTAGATCTCACACGGTGCTGTATTTTATTTCTAGTGTTGTGTTTGATGTGGCTAGTGTCTAGGGAATGCAATGAAATGATGGTACATCAAAACAACCTACTGTAACACACTAATAGTAAAGTAATAAGTCTGTGGTTTAAGTTTTTGAACATTAATTCTTTTTTTGTACAATTTTAATCTGTCTGTCCTGCAATCTCTTTTGGACAGGTCTTTGAAAATGAGGAAAATATATCTTACAACAAATGATTAACTAAAATTGGACTCTTTGTCCGATCTGCCTGTCCTGCAATCTCTTTTGGACAGGTCTTTGAAAATGAGGAAAATATATCTTACAACAAATGATTAACTAAAATTGGACTCTTTGTCCGATAAGAATAATATTAATATATTGCTCCTGTAGGTGGATTCACAGACTGTCCTTTAGTACATAATAGTGTAAGTCATTTATATGAGGAGCTGTTGCTGTCATCATGCCCTTATCTTTATAGTTAATTTTGGGGAATAACACTTTTTATCCCGATGAACTGTCAGAGTGCCCAGCTAATGGCACATCACCTTATAGTCTTGTATGAAGATACAAACGCCCAACACTGCTCTGCATAGAATATGGCAGCTCACAGAAGCTCCTTCTGGCTAACTGCAGATAGTATACAATTTCACTGGAGACTTTCTGTCTTCAAATATATTCATCAGGTTTCCTGTCACTGGCTGGTAACAGGAAATAAAACCCTGCAATAAAAAGACACCCTGGCCTTTTCATATCTGATTTAGACTTCCATTAACTATGTATACATGATGGGATGGGGTAAGCCTCGTGTGCATACAAGTGCACCAGCCCCTAATTCATATGACTTCACCTTACTGTGACCACACCTCAGGTCCATATGGCGGATACGCCGCTGTAATTTTACATAGTTTTCTTCAATACAATAAAGTGGAGTAAACACATCTCCTTCTGTGTGATTTTCTCTTCTTTTCCTAACTATAAACGTTCTAGGCATGTTGATGAGTGTTCATGGAACACAGAGGCTTGCTAACATATTCTGATCTAATAATAATAATAATAATCAATAACAATATGCAACATTCAAACACAATTCAATATGAGGACTCAAGAATTTTTGCTCCCGACATGTCCTTCACGTTTCCCAATAGCAGTATCTAGCTTTTTGCAGTTTTAATAAGGCATATTAATAAATAAATAATTCTTACCACAAATTCAATGAAATATAACACAAGTAACGATGACTGGCAAATATGGCCTAAGTTTCTCTGCCGTTGGCCAGACTGTTAGATTAGTATTTTATTTTACAATCAACACTTCTGTTCTCATCGTACTTTAGTACAGAAAATTTCTATTCAAATGGCCAAGAGCCTTCTAATCTTTTGCTAATATCAATTTGGGCTGGCCAATGAAATCATGCGACTACCAAATTTTGAATTTAGTTTTCAAAAACAAAACCCTCAAACATACTATGTCTCTCGTAGTCCATTGGTCAGTCTGCCTTAGCTATTCCAATGCAAAAATATGTTTAGTTTTGGGCTACCAATTCTGCCTCTCCTTTCCTCCTAGTATTAACCAATCAAATTGAATCACTCCTATGCCTCTTTTTTCAAATTTGCGTCCCCAAATGTTACCAATAAAATAAGCAAGAACGATCATCCGTTTGTCACACTGTACTAAAATATATAATATTTCTACAATATCTTAGTTATTTATTGAGCGAATTTTGATATAGAAACATATTATTAACCAGAAGACTAAGCTCTATCTGTCTATATAAGTTTTATGTCAGTCTTTCGTGTCGTTAACATTTTTGTCTTTTTCTATGCATTTTGGATTTTCTTTTTCTGAACCATAATATTAATACATTCTATCTCTAAGATTCATCTAAGTTCTTGTGAGGACTATGGAGGACTTGATATGTTGTAATAATATTAATTCTATCATTCTAACCATCCTTTATTCTGTATCACTAAAGTCATTCTACGTTTTTACTTCCAGTATCGTTCTACCCCCACTTCCCCTTCTCCCAATGGTTATTTGAATCGTAGTTACATTGTCTAGCCTAACGCAGTGGCGGGTAATAAACAGTAAAGATTTCTCCGCAATAGCCTTCAAACCTCGGTTACTAAGCGACTTGGATACAATACAATGCAGTAGTTTATTTTTAGATTCATAAAAAGCATTGGTTTTATTCTTCTCTCACTCTCTGTCCTCCCCCTTTTCTATCGCTCTAGCAAGCGAAACCAGTATTGCCGCAAGCAAACTGTTTCATGTCGATTACAAATTTTCAAGACGGAGTAACGAAAACGCGGGCGGGTTTTGGGATAGGCTTATCATTTTTCTTAGCGCGAACACTTATTAACATACAGCTCGCAACCAGGCATCGGTGATGATGTCGGGCAACAAACACGGGCTTGTAATAGTTTTTACTGCTTTTTAACTCTTTAGTTAAATATTAATGAAATTTTGATCAATTGTATCACTGATCTCACCACACAGGCACACATGACCCATTTTAGTTCCAGTGTCCCAGATTATGGTACACTGCAGTGGTGCATGGGTCACTTAAGAAGTGGAAAAGAAATATTCAAGCAGGCATTCATACAAGCATTCATTGATCAATCTTGGCATTCATACACGAATTCATTGATCAATCTTGACATTCATACATGAATTCATTGATCAATCTTGACATTCATACATGAATTCATTGATCAATCTTGACATTCATACATGAATTCATTGATCAATCTTGACATTCATGCATGAATTCATTGATCAATCTTGACATTGATACACGAATTCATTTATCAATCTTGACATTCATACACGAATTAATTGATCAATCTTGACATTCATACATGAATTCATTGATCAATCTTGGCATTGATACACAATATTAAAGAACTTATTTAAGATAACTCAAATATTTTGATTGGCTCGTGTAGTCCCTGGAGCTGATGATGCATACACATAATACGACCCCTGCTACCTTTCACATGTCGTAACAGGCCACTGGTATGAGTTTAACAAACAAAAATACCAAACTATTTTCCAGATCACAAGCTTTCTTATATTTGAACATGCGCCCTAATGTAACCAATAGACCTTGTGTCAAGATTTAACCAAAGCGCGGCTTGAAAAAAAGGAGGCTAAACTTCTATATACGTATAAATGAGGTTGTACCTGGGACTGACAACCTCATCATGTAAAACAAATTGCTACAGACACCACCTCTACAAGAAAACATGCTGAGCTTTTAAGTGCTGACTTCCTACAATGACCTAGCTGTAATGCTGGCTACACGCTCCATAAACAACGATATGGGAAATAATGGTAACGATTACAATAACAAGTTAGATAATTCCCAGACAAGAGTTACTTTAAAAGTGGAAACTTTCAGAAGTTTAACTTAATGACCGTCTACACCAGTAGTATATTTAGATGCTGGCTTTCGGACCTTAAACTTCTCCCTAACCCTTCCCCCACCAAATATAAGATGTTCATAATACATACTCGGTGACTAAGAAGTTTCCTTGTTTTCTGTTTAGCTTATAAAGGTTAGATGATATACTTATATTGAAGTATATTTATTCACCTTTGAAACAAAATCTTTAGTATCACTTAATACTTATTATAACTAAACAGCTTGTGGTAGAAGTAAGGCATCCAAGATTGAGCCCTTGAATAGGCTCCTTTCACCAGGAAAAAATAGCGAAATACGCCACTGGCCTCCATTGAGAACTTTCCACTCACCGTTTCATATTGTTCCTCGCTTTTCACGTGAGTGTAGATGAATTTGACAGCTTCCAGTGTCTTGGTCAGTTCTGGCGTCATATGCAACTGTGTGGACTCTGTACTATCAATTGTCACTGTCTTCCGCCTGGAATAGGGAGAGTGCTGAAGGGGCGTCTGGCTTTCTGAGCTGCTGTGTCCAGCTTCTGCCTCCTTGTTGTTCTGACCAGCCAAGTTCAGCTTACAGTATGGATGGTGGACTTCCCTGAGCTCAACCAGGTCACTGTTGTGACCAAGGCTGATGTTCACCCTTCTTGAGTCAGGTGTGGAATGGAAAGAAGGTGGAGGTGTGTACGCCATGCTCTCCCATCGTTTGTCGTGGTCAGGCCTCTTCATCAAGAGGTACTTTGGCAACTCTCTAAGAAAAATAACCCTCACCCACCTTGGCATCTGGTGAGTACGGGGTGTTCTATAATTACGGTTGATGATAATAATTGTGGCCATTATGGCCACCAGGTTCATAACGAAGGTAAAGAGAAGATACTTTGCGATCAACGGAATGGTCGAAGATGGTGGAAGAATTTTAGACACCAGCAGAAGAAACACAACCAGGGCAAGCAGAACTGAGATACACAATGTTATTTTCTCTCCTGCATCCGCTGGCAGGGCAAAGACGCAGATGCTGACAAAGGAGATGAGGACGCAGGGAATGATTAGGTTTACAGTGTAGAAAAGTGTCTTTCTTCTCAAGACAAACTCGAATACAATCTGCTCTTTTTCGTCTCCAGTGACGTTATCCTTGATCGTGACAATCTTGCCAGGACAGTCGATGATGTCCCAGCTGCCACTCTTGAGATAGTCTGTCAGGTCCAGTTTGTTCATGTTCTGGTAGAAGCTGTACTTTAGAGCGTTACCTTTGTGTGTCCACGAGCCGAATTTCATCTCACATCTTTGCTGGTCAAACGGGAAGTACATAACATCGATAGAGCACGAGCTTTTATAGATGGCTGGAGGGATCCAGTTGACCTCAGCGTAGCTGTACAAGACACAGTTTGACTTGTACGTCACTTCATAATTTCCATCAGCGCTGAAAAGCAAGATAAGCTGATGTATGTGAACGTCGGAAACATTTGTCATATTTTCATTAACACCCACATTTATGGAAAGTTAGTAGTATATATTAGCTACATTTAACAAAATGAGATATATATTAACATTAAAAAAAACAAAAAAAACCAACAAATTAAAAACGAGATTCATCAAGTGTAATATATACGTCATTATTTTATGGAGTATAAACATGGACAATGAACAAGCAGTTAGAAAAAAGAAATGACGCTTCTGAAATGTGGATTTATGGAAGAATGTGCGCACTTTAAGAAAACAGAAGGAAATAAATAAAGAAGTCGTAAGAATTAAATATTTAATTAATTAAGGAAATCAAATTTAGATAAACTATTTTCGGCATATACAAAGAAACAAGCCCTTATTGAAAACCATAACAGAACAAAAAGTTAACGGCAAACGAACCAAGGGAAGATAACGCGGTAAGTAAGGAGATAACATCAAGAGATGGACAGAAAAGAGTCAGTCAGAGCATCAGGGCAGGAGACAGAAGACGTTGGAGATCTGTTGCTGCTGACTTTCGATGAGGAGATGGTAATGGCATCTTCACGTGACTTAGTGATTGATTGTTTCCGTGAATGATGCTAGAATGTGGTTAGTTGTCTCTGTGTTATGAGTGCCTATTTGAGCAAGTGTCAGCGAATGACTTTGTGAATGCTACTATGGGTGAGCTGAGTTTAGATAGTGACTGGAGCGCAGGAGTTCTTCATTAAGGGAGAGTAAACGCCGGATGAAGAAATCAGTGAGTAAATCAGTTCAGTAGAGAGCTACCTCTGACACGCCCATTCGTTACTTATCACTCCACAAGAAACATATACCGTCAACAAACACATACAAAATCCTCCTGTCACGTGTCGTGAGCTCAAAGTCTTTCTTTGTCTTACTCACCATTTTCACTTCTGTCTCTAGTGCTCTTCTACATGTTCTAACATGCGCGTATTATTACACGTACAATTTTGTGACAATTAGTTTCTCAAAAGACCAGTGCAGCAGTAGGCAGGAGATATGCCATCGTCAGCCTCAATGTTGAATCAGACACAGAGAAGGTAAATACAAGCACAGAATAAAATGGAAAAAAAATATGTTTTTTTTTTCTCTTGTATCATTTCGTCCTATCATTAGTTCAATTCTAAATTATATCAACTTCTCCACCAATCTTGTCGTGCTGAAGTTAATAGTGAACAATTAGTAAACAAGCAGGAACATTTCTGGAGGCCACACATTTTACCGATGAATGTTCAGAGCACCATTGACAAGAGTAATTAGGATGTCCTGAAACAGCGCGGCTCAAAGGAAGCTTATTAATCACATTTTAAAAAAAAACAATCCACCTTTTTTAGGCACGTTATGAGAAGAGAAAAGGTGGCATAAATTTTAATAGCAGGAAAGAGACGCAAGACAACAAAAAGAGACTTTATTGGACACTGTGACAGTGTGACGTGGAGAGAAATCACCAACATAATTTACAAACAGCGCTGTGTACAGAGGTTGTAGACAGACATAGTCACCTACACAGCTGGCGACAACTGGCGTGGTACTTGAAGAAGTAGTCAACTGCTCAAAGTCTCCTGTTTCTTGCTGAAGAAGGGCTTTCCCACCGAAATATCAAGTGTCTATTGTATTACTGTTTCGTAAAACTTACACATTCGTCCCAGGTAACTTTTATTATCACTTGGTAATTACTAGTTTTAAGTGAGTCTTGTATGTGTGTAGGAAAGTGACTTAACTTCACTTACTTGTTGAACAGGACAAAATCAGGAACCCACACCATTTCGGGCCTGATCCGGATGGAATCGATGTTTCCATAATGCGCAGGATTCCACCCAAGCTGGTAGTCCGTCCAGTACTGACATGTACAAATAGACATTACACAGGTAAGGTAAACGGTAACTTATTGTACTATCTTAACATACAGGTAAGGTAAACGGTAGCTAGTTGTACTATCATACAAGTAAGGTAAGCGGTAACTTGTTGTACTATCTTAGCATACAGGTAAAGTAAACGGTAACTTGTTGTACTATCTTAACATACAGGTAAGGTAAACGGTAACTTGTTGTACTATCTTAACATACAAGTAAGGTAAGCGGTAACTTGTTGTACTATTGTAACTGTGGTGGTGTCACATAGGTTTTATGATCATTAAATTGCCTATATCTTCTTTTTCTGTCACCCGTATACTTTATTTTTATTATCACTCTTTACCTTTTTCCAGTATTTTTCGCATCCATTCGTTTGCGAGAAATAATATTTTTCCCATTCTCACTTTCGCCAGTTTCGTTTCTCATTTAGAAACGCATTTCATTGCTGATTAAACTGAGAATGCAGTTATGACGTAACGTGTCAGCCCCTACCCGAGACGCAGAGTGTTAGAATGCATTCAGTCAGACAGGGGGGCAGACAGCTGTCTACAGTCGGCTAAGTTTCTGGGCCTGAAGTGTGAGAATTCACTCCGTCAGACATGAGGAGGAGACATTTGTCTGGTAATTTGCATCTGACATGTAGTTTCCAAGGTAGAGTCTCAGTGTCAGGTGATATGACACTCACGCTCCACGGCCAGAGTTGGCGTAAGGTGCGAGAAAGCAAAGTGTCAGTTATGGTTCTCAGGATGAGTTTCTCGGGGTAGGTGCAAAAACTGCCCCTGCAGTGCAGACTGGTTGTCTGCATTTGCATCTGACACGTAGCGCTTCGGCCGTTTCTTAGACGGAGGTGTCAGAGACGCAAGGTGGAAGTTACGGCATGCGTTTGGGTGTTAAACGTAAGCGTGAAAGACGGAAAAGGGGAGAGTACTTCGTTTTGCGAAATTAAACGTTTACCTCTTTGTCTGGAAATAGATATTAACCAGAGTTTGAAACTTTCTTTTCATTCTTCAACTTGCAGTAGACAGAATCACTCGTGCTAGTGAATGAAGCTTGTATAGCGAAGTAATTAGTTTCTCGTCAAATTTAGCCGAGCTTCTAAATACATATCTAGTGAATTATCCTAGTCGTTGTGAAGCTGTAATTCTGTTTGGTTGTAAAATATCATATATACCATCGAGTATTTTGTGAAGTGTTTAAAGTGTTAAATCGCTTATTTTAATTCTCTAGTTAGATTTGGTGCAGAGTGCTTAATTTATATAGTCTGTATTATTTTATAGTGATGAGTTACAGTGGAAAACAGAAATTATATTTCTAGCTTAAACTCAGTCGGCTAATAAAGGAATTTAATTTTACTGCTAAAATAATCAGACGAGTATAAACTTTCTAAACTAACTTATAAATGCTAGAAGCCTCATGAGTGTTGACGGAATACGCACGTATTCCTAATTCATGAGGATAGATGATTTTTATATATAACGTATTTCACGGGAAAACTTAAATGATAAGTCAAGCACTACGCTTGCAATTTAAAATTATCAGTTATATCCGAGTACATAGTATGTATAATTATTTGATATGTGTTTTTTCCATTTATATATAGTGAAGATGTGGTACCCAAACTTTGCCAGCGTTTGAGTAAAAGAGATAAATCTGTGAAGAAAACAACAAACATTCTTACCTTAAAGATTTGATGCATAACTTTTACAAGAACTTTAAGAGGTTAAAGAAGTAACGGGTCATCGAGCCTGATTTGATTCTTCCTGAGAAAACTCTAGTCATTTTTCCGCCTTGGTGGCAAGTAACATATTTCAATCAGTAAATTTCCCGACACTGTTGACAAGTGGTGGTGTTACCAACTAAATTCCTATATTGAGAAAAGGTGCCGACCTGACATTCCTCATTCGTTTGAAATCTAAGATGTTGACACTGTGCTAGCTATAAATGCTCGTGCCTGGAAAATTTTATGTGACTTAAACAAATATCCAAAAACAATAGTATTCCCAAGAGAACGGTCCCGGAAGTAGTGAATTCAACCCGTCTTTTTGGACCTGGGGTTTTCTTGGCCAAGATTACTATTGAAGATTCTGTATGGGCAAGTCCTAAAAATATTTTTTGTTGTTGTTGAAAAATGCACGTGAGCACAGTTGAATGAATAGAGCGAATGCAGGACTGAGCGATCACTTTATGGTGGTATTTTGACACCCATTCATTTTTGCTGTCATAACATTTCTTTATGCAAGGTATTGCTAACTATATATCTATATATTCCCTTATACTAGATCAGGGTATCCAGTCTGTTCATACCTTAAAGGGGGAAGAATTTTAGACTAAATCATATGTATCTGTGACTCTTTGGGCTATCACTTTCTTCTAACGGGACGGTGAGCTATACAGCGAGGGAAAGATCATACCAACGGGTCTATCATTCTGGTAGCATTTCTGAGTTTTGTTTATGATTTTTTTTTTTATATTCTAGATGTGATTTGATATGTTGTGAGAGAAGTTAAGTCTTGATAAATAAACTACTCATAAAATTTAGTCCAGCGTGTCGGTCAGTTCGTTTTTCCCAAACTATTCATATAATCGTTGTCATATTTTTTCCCACGTCTGTACATCTAACTGTCGTCTTATGTGTGTATGTATGTGAGTGGATATATATATTTCATATATATATATGTGTGTAGACTGTCTGACTAAATCTAAATCTGTCGTAGAAGATAAGTGAAAGAGAGAAGATTTTTTTGATTTCAGAGACAGCCTCTATCACATTTCTACCATCTCACTCGTGGAAATCTATTGCTATTACTACTTCTCACTGTGACTATCACTTATTCTAATCTATTCCGAAGGGACCAACCCAAGTCTTAATTCCCCTATCAAAAAGCTACGACAGGTGGGTTTAGATGTTAAAAGGTTAAGTATTAATTGTCTACAGATGTGAGGTCAGCTATGCAAGTCCCTGAGTCTAACTGTTGCTGAAGTTGTTCTCAGGGTACCTGTCTGCTACCAAGCTACGACCTCAATCTGCTATATATTTTGATCCTAATTATATGTTATGGTGTCTGGATGTTATCTGGCTAGGTGTCTAGGGTAATATGCAATGTGATGTTAATAAAATGACAACAACTACACCTATAACTTCATGAACAAGTAATTAAACAAGTCACTGGGTAAATTTTAAATGATAATATTGTTACAATTTTATTTTCTTGTATCTCAATTTCTGGGATACAGGACTGTTTAAATTCAAAATATAATGCAATTTATTTACAGCAAAGTAATTTAAAACAACAACTGTGTCTGTTAATATTACTCTAAATTGTTTCTGACTGGAAGTGTTCTGATGAAGCAATAACTCCTATGAATGGACACGCTTCTGCGGAACGACTTGTATCATCATGTAAAGAATACTGATTGATATAATAATGATGGAGAGTATGGTTAAATGAACTAACACAGGCCCGTGGACAATTGGGATTAACTTTATTTTCTGGAACGCTGTGATGTCCTTCTCACAACCACCTTCTTCACGACTGCAACGTCTGAAGACTGCTTCAAAACTCGTTTGATTTAAGGCACACAGGTACTTTTGCCTAGAGCTTGCAGCTTCAGGAGTACGTATATTATGGTATGTGGCTCACTGATTGTTTCACGACGGAACCCTGAAATTGAGAGG
The DNA here is from genome assembly GCA_024509875.1 of Oreohelix idahoensis. Classification (NCBI taxonomy): domain Eukaryota; kingdom Metazoa; phylum Mollusca; class Gastropoda; order Stylommatophora; family Oreohelicidae; genus Oreohelix; species Oreohelix idahoensis. Next base: position 53,748 of record JAMPIV010007971.1, read on the forward strand.
ATTAAGGCCTCCTCAGTACATCATACACCTATCTCCATCTCTAAACAATTAAACATTATCAACAGTTTCAAGATAAGTGGAGTTTGCTAAATAAATAGCTATCGTTCCTATCTGATTTGGTGCCCTATTCATCATCAGGTAATCTTCAAACATCTGTTTGGTACATTCCTTGTCATAGAAGAAATTATAGTTAAATTTATAAAGTCATGTGAAAACACTGTGACTTGCTGAACACGGCCAGTGGTTTTCTGGTCTTACATCATAATAATATTCATCAATTTCCCCTTTTATGTATTTTTATTTTCTCCCAAAGTCTAAGTAAGCCTGCCTGGCTTTTATACAAGGTGATAATCTTTCCTAATAACTTTTGTGGCATGACACAAAGTTTTGAGGTTGGCGCCTTTCTAGGTATGCCTCTACCCAATGCATATACATTCAATAATACAAATACATATCAATAATACAGGTTTTCATAAAGGTTTATCTTACCGCATCAATGAAATAATACACAATGTGTAGGTTAACCGGCGATCAATGGGCACATTCAGATCGCCACTGATGCAGAACAGCGAAAGCACTGGTCATGTATTCCTTGCGTCTGACGCTAACACTACTTGTGAAAGTTAAACTAACGCTGGTTTCAAATCGTTTTTATTACTACTGTTAGTCTATTCTTCCACAGCCAATGGAATTATGTTATGCCCACTAGCCTCTTTTTTTCAAAAAAAAATTACACTTTCAAAAATGTAACGTTTCCTTCCCCCCCTCCTTTAACAAGACTGGCAAAGTTGAGTGAGAACATCAATGCGTCTGTCTCTATGTCTTTTCGTTACAATATTTCTGTTATTATCTAAGCGTTTTTACTGTAAGATATTATAACATTATGGGTAGTATTGTCTTCTAATAAACACATATTATCGTTTTATTTGTCAACTGTCCTTTCGTCTATTTTATTCTTCTAAGTTTCACTTTCGCCATCTCCAGTCCTACACATTAGTGGGTATTTTCAAATTTCCAAGTTAGCCGTAATTTTTCTTTTCTTTAAATCCACCACCGTTTTCCCTCTCTCTCTTGTTCGTTTCAAAATGAAGCAACGCGTTAGGATTTCATCAGAAAATACTACCACTGTATACAGGAAATGCGAGCTTGTCTGTGTGTTTATACTAACGTCTCCCTATCTAAGTGTCTATACATTCAAACTGCGCTACTAATGAACGGGGTGGGGCAAGTGGTTTGGGGTGGATTTGCACCGCTTTTCCAAACCGGCTAGTAGCAAAGTCACACATTTTCGTTACAGTAAGCGATGCCTAGAACCACTGTCGCATGTCGTTCTATTAATAATTTCTCTCCCTCCGTCACTCCTCCGTTTGTCTCTCACTCTTTCTTGGAACGAACACGCCAAGGCTGTCAAACTGTTATATTTAATTTCAAGGACGGAGTATGAAAAACTTGTACTATTGAGGGATGGTATCATTCACTTTGCGTTAAGGTTTTCTCAAAACCTGCGCGACTGCGGGCGATGGCGAAGACGTTAAGCACAACTCCCCTACTTTATCTCTATAGTATTTAGATTTTTATATTAATCTATAATATTTTATCTATCTGATCGGGGTATCAGGGATCTGATACGGGTGGATTTAGGCTGACTTGAAGTACCACCCCTATCGACACCGGGTAGATTGTGGTTGTATTGTAGGGTGTCCTATCTGGTTTTTATTGTTGCCGTGTGTAAAGTAGTTGGATAGTCCACAGGGTACAGCACAGGCAAAATGACATGCAAAGTCATAGAAATGGTAAACTGTCACGTGACGTTTATATACCATTTTATTGCACACCACAATGACAGTCACGTTACATACGTCATAAGACATTACAGTTCAACGATTGTAGCATTCAGAAATAATATTGGTGCCAACTGATATTCATGTAGGATCCAATCCTCATCAGTCATAGCGTAAACAACAGTTCAAGGTTCACAGTGTCATAAAGTTACTCTTCATAAATCTGTCTAAATAATATGGCACAGAGCTGGATGCATTAGTATTCATTACTATCAATAGTGTACCAGTGTCAGCTGCATTTCATCAGTACACTTACATAATAATCATTACTCCTCTCCTGATGCTGGCAGATCAGGTGTAATAAATAAGTCCGTTATCGTTTGCACGAGAAATAGCATTGAGGAGTACAGGTCGAACTGACCTTTATCACATTCCTAAGTCTAACCCTTTGACTTAGGCGTAATCGCTGGCACAGCGAATCCTGGAATACAGACAATACTCCTGTTGGTCTAAAGCGACCCATATATGTAAATTGTTCAGGTATAAAGATACCGGTGGCGAAATCCTAAATTAAAGTACCTCTCCATTTTGAATCACACAGGCGAGCAGAGAGCAACAAAATGTCGAACTTCTAGATGGTATCGTAAAGTTCAATAAAGAGGTATTACCTTTCTTCGGAATCAACCACTAAAACATATGCCTCCAGGCGGCTTGAATAATACTGGGAACGGTCCAGTTAGATAACTAACTCACAAAAGACTATGGACTTCCCTATCAAAATCACAGGACGCAGATGCGTCCGCTCTCTACTCAGTACATCTTCTCAATTCATGCTGGGCGGAAGACGAAACTCAACTCTCAAAGTCTAGACATGCGCAGAACGCATACAACTGATTAACACTCACAACGAACGATGAATAAGAACAGTGACTTGTTTAACAAAGCTATGTTCAAAAATCACGCCTTAAATGGACATGGGAATACAGTCAATCCTGATTTCAATCATTCCAAGAAATAGTTGACCAACCATTACCGTATAAGGAGACATCGTTCAAAAAATGAATCAGCGAGTCCAAACACAAGAACAGATCACCAACGGGTCAACCAACAAGAGAAGTTAATTCTCGTAGTACAACGTACCCAAAGTTTAAACAAGATTATCTGTCTTAGATTAAAAAAAATTCAAAGTGTACAATTCATACACATTTAGTTACACACAGTCTTAGGAAAAAATTATGTGCGTAACAGGATCTTACTATAGTAACATACAGGCAAGGTAAACGGTAACTTGTTGTAGTATCTTAACATACAGGTAAAGTAAACGGTAACTTGTTGTACTATCTTAACATACAGGTAAGGTAAACGGTAACTTGTACTATCTTAACATACAGGTAAGTTAAATGGTAGCTTGTTGTACTATCTTAACATACAAGTAAGGTAAGCGGTATCTTGTTGTTGCGGTCAGTTTGCTGAGTCTAGTATATAAAATGTACCTGGTTAATTTTGGAGACTTTAATTTTATAGTTTCTTGATCAAAGGGGAGGTAGTCATGTTTTACTGGGATTGTAGTTAACAGTGGTGGTTGTCCCAGTTGTCTGTTAACCCAGCGTCTAATTTTAGAACCGATGTCAGCTTTTCCTGACATGTTCACCCATCTGAGTTTAGCTCAAGGGTCTAGGGTCACGACGCATGCGCAAAGAATCTGGCGCAATTTAAGACATCCTGGGGTAGGAGAGTCGAGCTGTAGTTTTGAAAGGGTCAAGACGGTTTTGGGGAAGTCCTCTGTGTGTGTTCGACCAAGATGGTTAAAGATTGTTCCCCAATGTTATATTCTGATGCGCCTAGGAGGCGAGTGAGTTTTGTGATGTTTATTCTGAAGGGACATTAAGGTAATTTACCCTTAAACAGTTTCCCTCTTTTTGCCAGAATTATATATATGACTTTTTGTAGCCAGCTAGTGACTTTTCCCTGGGCGGGAAAGAGTCCATCTAAGAATACCAGTAATGGAGCTCACGAAGTATTCTAATATTATATGCACTGGGCTGGTGTATCCCGCTATCTGCGGTGATACCATTTATACAAGGTTTGACTCACCCTGTTTGTTATCGAAATACCAGAGGTCATTGTATCTAGGGGCCCGCCATATTGTGCGGCCTGCTGAAGACCCGAGAACATACCTGACTTGCTGGTGTCAGAAGGGAGTTTGGTTAAACCCACATAATCAAGACCCGTTTCTAATACGGGGTATTTTGCTGTAGCTGACAAAAGGAGAATTGAACGAGGTCAGCTTTATTTATATATATGCACAGCTTATCGATGAACTGTTGTGTATACTATGTCCTGAGTTGTCAAATGACTATTTATATTGATGTCGGCGTACCTGTCGTTGTAGTGTATTAAAGTCTATCAAACGTCAGAGGCGTTCCCATTCTCTATGAATTACTACGTGTATTTCTACCAAAGTGTGATGTCAGTTAGATGCCTGTCTTCTACGAACCATCATACACCCATTCACACTCATTGATGTCTACACACACTTTATGACTGCAACACCTCAACACTTTCAAGTCAACTAAACGAATGCCAGCATCGTTGCGGCCAACCAGGGCGTATTACATTTAACTACTACATTTACGGTGGCCAAACTGAGCCTGTCACATTCATGCCACGGACACCTACTACGCTTCAACGAACACTGATCATTTCTGACTGTTACATGTAAAACAGCCCTTTACATTTATAATGTCCAGAATGGGCCTTTACACTTGTTGTACTATTGTAACATACAGGCAAGGTAAACGGTAACTTGTTGTACTATCTTAACTCTTTGAGGACGTAGGGGTTGTCCCATGTTTTACGCAAGAAATTTTTTGCGACTCAGGTTTTTCATATAGTGTTACCATGTAAGTGTTAGTTATTTCAAAGTTTTTAACAAATATAGTCATGTTATATATATTTGAAAAGGAAATTGAATGAAGATTCTGAATATATTCAGTTTATAAATAAAACACATTTGTTATGAGTTAAAACTAGTTGGAGACTGGGAAGAAAAAATTTGACACAAAAAAACCAAAACAAAAACATATCAGAATTACCCACTGAAGACAGCTAATCCATCAGTTGTGTTATCCAAGATACAGATTTATGTAAACTACATCCATTTTGGAAATCAAACAAATATGGTTCAAGTTTATACTCTAATTACTTTTCATTTGGCATCAAGAAAAGGAAAGACACTCTATTGTCACAAATTTACAAATTGAAAAAGAACACAAAATGTGATACATATGCTGAACTGCTCTCACAAAGAACACTACTTACACACAAAATTAGAGATATTTACAACTTAACATACAGGTAAGGTAAACGGTAACTTATTGTACTATCTTAACACACAATTATGATAAACTGTAACTTATTATCTTGGAGGGCGTCAGCGTCGACCTTCAACCCCCTGTCAAGAATAGTCCTTCAGCAAGTTTACGCCAAGATTCCCAGTCTTGTATAATCCGTTCAAGGTTTATCCATATCTTCTTTATCCCTGAGCATCATGGGGAGACTCAAGAAGACGTTCAATGCTAGAAATTAGTAGCTAGTAATTGCAACAGCTTTATGAACCACGTGGAATTAAAACACGGATCATCATTATCAATCACAGATAATAGGAAACTCTATACAGAGCGCTACAACAGGAGGTAATCTGATCATCAGAAGTGCCCCTCCCCCCGTCGATCAAGTGTTTCGGCCCCATATTCTCCTTTACACTCCAAGGGGGGCGGGCCCACCTGGGTCATGACTCCCAAGTGTCTCAGCCTCCTGTTGTCTTGTGTAGCAAATGATCCCATTCCACCTTGGTTGCAGCTTTAAATTCCACAGTTCCGCCAGTCGGAGGCAATTGTGAAAGTAACAAAAAAAGGTAAATGTAAAGGAACCCGTTACACGCCCATTGAGGCATAATGGGAATAAGGTGTTAGGACCATATTATCTTGACCGTCGGCACACTAGGGGTGATGTGGTCGGCATCACGCCGGCCGCCTTAACCTTCCCAGAGTTGCTCTGATTTGGGGCTGGGTCGACCCAGGAGCAGTTTGTGGCCTAAAAGATTCCCGCGTCATCTGGGGATCGAACCATAGACCACTGCGCTAGGAAGCCAGAAAGTAACAAAGTAAAGACAAATCATTGCGGTTGTTCCGCAGCACACCACTGACACACCTGCGTGAAGCCGACGAAGCGTGAAGCCATTACGAGCTGGCAACTGAAATCTAACTGCACCCGACACCTCATATAGTACACCGCGGGTTACCTGTAGAGCCGCCTTCCTTTCACTAATACTGTACAACGAAAAACTCAGTGTACTGCCTTTGTTCTTGACTGTCCCCTCAACCCCAACAGTTTCAGTAGATCATCCACTGACGCAGCCACCAGTCCTTTTGCACCCACCTCAACAACAGTGAACTAACTCATCGTGTCTCAGATCCGCAGCCAGATCACTATAATTTGCTGCTTTGAACGAGTGTTGCTCGTCCAATCTGGATTCAAATGGCACGGTCAGTTCAATCACTATAACCTGGTGGGATGAAGAAGAAAGCAGTACTACATCCGGCCGTCTTCGAGATTTTCTGATACTCTCTGGATATGCCCTTCGTCCAGGTAGGTCTACCGCCATCTCCCAGTCATTTGCACAGTCAAGAAGAGATGGTAAACTGTTACCTTATTTACTCGGTTTGGGGTGTGCTGACTTTCCTGCTCTCAGAAAGTATGTATTTGCGGTGCTCGGCCTGACTTTGCTATTCGCCTTCATCCTTGCCAGGACTATTGTCGCAGCCAGCTCACTTAGCACTTTGTTGTGCCGCCTTGTGTATCGCCTTGCCCCAATGACACCTTGCAAGCTGAGAGCACGTGTTCAAGTGTCTGCCTCTCCTGGCACAGGAAGCACTGCTCATCATCCAACTTTCCCCATCTCACAAGGTTTGTGGCTCAAATTGACAAAAAGCGTGGGGCGTTGATTCTGCATGCCATTAACTTCTGCTTTATATTTCATTAGACACTTATGGATAAATGATATGATAAGCGCTTAAGCGCCCCACGCTTTTTTGTCAATTTGATGTTACTTTTTTTACTGCAAACTTCTTGAAAAATATTTTTGAGTTTTTAGTGCATTAAAAGCGTGTGTTTAAAATATTTTTGATTATATTTAGTCAGGGAAGCATCATTGCCCATCAAAGATTAAGCTTCTGTGCTTTCATGCCATTGTTTACGTCTCATTGATTTACTTGTGAAGGAAAATATAAGTCAATAAAATGGCCACAGGAGAACTAGTGACGTCATTAGGACATGGAGAGAGCAAAACATAATTATTTACTGCCATGTTGTGGCGGTTTACTTGCTCATTTAAAGAAGAATTTTGTCGCCATGGTTTCCGTGCGGATATAATATCTGTGTTCTTTATCTAGATTATATTGTTTCTGACAGTTATTACAGAGCCTTTATCAGCGAGTAGTTCTAGTGGGATTTTCTAATGGTTTCTTCGTTATCAAGGTGATTTTCATGACCGGATCCTGTTTTTTACCCCTACGTGAAGAATTGGGGAACATGTCTGCTCGCGGCGGTGTCCGAGACCGAGTGGAGAATATTAAATGTTACTGAGTGAGGTCAGGCGTTTCTTGGGAGTCTCATTTCATTCTTATTGGTTGTTTTATTTGTGCTAGATCATTTAACCTGGGGTCATACAGGAATGATGTTCAAGATTTGATGTTGTGAACTGTTGTTTAGTGTGATGACAAAAGATTTCCCCACTTACTGTAGTAACAGTGACTAAATCATTCATCCATTACTGTTACGGGCGCTTCCGGGACCCCAGTATATTCTGGGTTCTTCGATGACTTCTAGTATTTGTGGATGACCAAGTTATTATATGCGTATTCAGTTTATTGAGTCAAAGTCCCTCGGGTTCTTATCACTTTTGTAGGATTCCGTAATACTGTCCGTTGGTATCGATAATGTCTGCTTTAACCCTTGTGATACATTATGTGCTGAACAAGTTTCATATTAAATATTCGACCCTTGACTGACCTGTATTAGTCTCTTGTCTTATTGATTATATTGGCAGTGTGAGATGCAGCGTGTTAAGACATTAATCATCACTGGTCATGATCAGTTGAATAATAATAGCATTTAACTCAACTCCGAATACGACAGTTGATAAGACCGTGATTTCAACGACTCACAATATTTAATTAGTAATTTCATACCATGTGCAGACACCAACTACATGGGAACAAAAGTCACATCACATTCATGTACGATCTGTAAGAGTTCTCATTATTTCATAAGCACCTGTTCACAATCTCTATCTAGAGTTCTGGTTAGAGGTCAGTTCCTTTTAACGGCCAATGTCCTTTGGCATAAATTCAGAGGCTAACTAGACTTAACTATCCTGCTAGTTCTGCAATACACTTATTATGCTAGGCTTACGTCTACTGCTAGTCGTTTAATATCCGTTACACTAGGCTTACGCTTGCCGCTAGCTGTACAATATCCATCTATACTAGTCTTACACTATTGCTAGTACCGTAATGTTCCTTTGGCATACCACGCCAGGCTAATCTGCCATAATTATGCAAACTGCGTTATTCATACGACGACTTACGTTTGGTTCAAGAAATACACTGCTCAATTGGCTTCCCAGCCACACATTTAAAAAGTGGATATACCACACAATATAAGTGGCATTGGCCACACTTCTGAAACACACTGCCGTACGGGTCAAAACCCACAAGTCGAATATATAGTGGCTATGCCACACAATCCATAGTGGCGATGCCACACATTTCAAACACTGCCGTTAGGGCCGAAGCCCACACGTCGACTGACGTTATAAAGACATACGCGTCATGCATAGTGATATGCATACTACGTCGTTAATATATATTCAATTGCGATGTTCCACGGTGCAGCAATCCGAGTTAGCCAAACTCAAATGCCTGCACACATGCAACAATCATCGACATCGGTCGATGAGATATATCTCTATTCGTTTGAGGTGTTCCATGATACAGCCATTCGGATCGAGCACAAATCCAAATGTCTGTAAGCATGAAACAATCATCGACATCAGTCGCGGAGATATAATCATTTGAGGAATGCGCCATGCTGCAGACATGAAGCAATCCTCAACATCATCCCCCTCACTTCCAAACGTGACACTTGTGGCACGGATGATAGTGATGGAGAAGACGCCCGTCTCCCGAACATATCAATATTAGTACTACCTACTTATAACTATGATAATCATTAAGTAGACACATTAAATTTTATAACATTAATAATAGCACTTGTCAACATGGTGACTAAAGAGTTAATTCAATTTCTTCTCAGAGACGTTGCGCGATAAAAGATCTGCCAAGTTATTGTCTGATCCAGCAATAGGCAGGATCGTAAATGAAAATTCTTGAATCAACAAATACCATCGGTGTATTCTAGCGTTACGCATTGTTCTAGCTGTTATGTAAGTAAGAGGACTATGGTCTGTCATAATGTAAAAGTGCGTGCCGATGAGATATCTTGACAGCTTCTCCAGGCACCAGACGATAGACAGGAGCTAACGTTCACCTGTCGCATACTTCTGTTCAGCCGGAGTCAGTTTCCTCGACACATAGAAACATGGATGGAGTGTTTCCTTGTAACATTGCAGCAAACAACCACCCATGGCGTAACTCGAGACATCTGATTGAATTATAAATGGAATACGTATATTCGGTAATAACAAAATAGGTGCATTACTAAATAATTTCTTAATTGTTACCAAAGCGCTCTCGCAATCTTTGTCCCAACGTACCTTATTAGGACTACCTTTGGTCAACAGTGCGGACAAAGGTGTAGATAGTTGTGCGAAATGCGGGATGAACTTATGGTAATAGTTTATCAAGCCTAAAAGGCTTCTAACTTGTTTCTTAGTTGAAGGGGTAGAAATCTCTAGAATTCTTTTGACTGTATTGTCGTCAGGATACAGTTTGTGGTTACCTATGCGGTGACCAAGAAAAGAAATTTCCTGACAACCAATTTGGACCTTTGAAGGTCGCACAGTCAAACCATGCATACGTAACGTATGTAGAAGGGAAGTTAAACCATCAATATGGTCTTCCCACGAGTCATGAAATAGGCAGATGTCATCGATGTACGTGATGACATCTTTACGATCGCCAAGAAGGCGGCGCATCATGCGCACAAACGTTGCTGGTGCATTCACTAACCCAAAACACATATAATTCCATTGGTAGAGCCCAAAAGGAGTTGTGAAAGCTGTGTAAGGTTTGGCATTTTCGGCAAGAGGAATTTGCCAGTAGCCTTTAGAGAGATCTAGTTTGCTAAAGAAGGTAGCATTAGATAATTCTGATAAAAGATCATCTAAAAGTGGCATAGGCTCACCGTCTGTGATTGTAATTTTATTCAATCGCCTAAAATCAATACAAATACGTAAAGAATCATCCTTCTTTTTAACTATCACCATTGGGAATGCATATGGTGATTCCGAAGGAGATATCACACCTAAACGTATCATCTCTTTTAACTCTTTTTCTACCCTATCTTTGTGGTGTAAAGATATAGGATAGGGTCTAAGTTTGATAGGTTTATAATCAGTAAGAGTAATATCATGGGATATAAGCGATGTCTGACCTGGAAGGTCGGTGAGAACATCATTGAAAGAAATGAGAATATCCCGAACTTGATCTTGTTGTGACGAAGATAGTGACGAAGAAATAGTCACGTCTTTCCAAGATTCCGATGATTGCAAAGAAGGTAGTTGGAATTGTAAAGGGATAGACGAAGTAGTATCTTCTTCATGAACAACTGCAAAAGAAGCAGTATGATGTGAAGAATCATCAATAGAGTTAATGACAGGAATTAATTCCTGTGGTCTTTCAACTGCTAATTTTAGCATGTTGACATGGAAGGTTTTGATTTTACCTCTAACGTTTACCGAGTAGTCAACATCTGTGACTTGTTTGATAATATCAAATGGACCTTGCCATGATATCAGTAATTTGTTATCGTTATGAGGTAGTAACAACCAAACTTTTTCCCCTGGTTTGAATGATCTTAATATTCTCTTTTGATTATGTAATAATCTTGATCGTTGAGTGGCTGATTTTATACTCTGGGATGCATACGTGCAAGCATCGATGATTCGTTGTCGGAGATCAATCACTAACTCGTAGCTGTTTCGAGTGGCAGTATCAATTGACGCTCCAATCAACAAATCTTTGAGTATCATCATTGGTCCGCGAGGATTCGAACCATAAACCAATTCGAATGGAGACCACCCCGTGCTCTCGTGAGGCACTTCACGAAAAGCGAAGAGGGCCGCCGGCAGAAGCCGATCCCATTCACGAGGGCATTCTTCAGTTATCTTAGATAACATCTGTTTTAGAGTGCTATTGTAGCGCTCGCACACACCGTTTGATTGGGGCCTATACGCACTACAAAACGAGTGGTGAACAGATAGCATGGATTCTAAATCCCTCATAATGTTGGAAGTAAATTGTGATCCTTGATCTGACAATATATCCTCCGGAAAACCGATTCGACAAAATATCGAAAATAATGCATCAGACACGGATGCAGTTGTGATGGTTTTCAACGGTATGGCTTCTGGCCAACGCGTGCAAAGATCTACGCAAGTTAAAATATAACGAAATCCATTATTTGAAACAATTGATAACGGACCCACTATATCTACTGCAATCTTTTTGAAAGGTCTCTCAGGCACGTCTGTAATCTGTAAGGGTGCCGTATGGAACCTGCCCTTACGTGCTATACCTTGGCATGTTGTACATGATTTGCAGTATAACTTTGTATCTTTATTAACCCCAGGCCAATAAAATTGTGACGTAACACGAAACAATGTTCTTTTGATCCCCATATGCCCTGCCATAGGGGAGTCATGACCTGTTTGTAGGACCAATGGTCTGTATTCTTTAGGTACTATCACTTGATGTATAATTGTTTTGCCATCATCATAATATCTAGTGAGTATTGATTTCTTTATCTTGAACCATTGTTTAGCCCCTCTTGTGTATTTAATCGTTTTTTGTTCTGCTCGGCTAAACAATCCTTGTAACGTTGGGTCACTCTTCTGTTTTTCTGCAAAAACAGAAGGTGAAACAGTGCCAACTTGAGACATAATTGTATCTATTATAGGAAGAGGTGGTGTAGCCATGTCCGTAGCTAACTGTTGTGCTCTCGTTACAACAGCATTTGCCACCTGTGGGTGAGATTCAACCCACATTGCAATCTCCTCAGGAGTGCAATCTTTAACTCCTGGTATGTTTCCTATTATAATTTCAGTTATGGGAGCTCTCAAGCCGCAGGCATAGACAGTGCCTGTGTAAAAAGGAGTATCAATGTATACTCGTGCCACAGGGAAAGTTTCTATATTCCCACCAAATGTGTCACACTTAACTGATTTGCCTGTAAAAGCAGAGGGCTCGATAAGCGAGTGCTTTATGCCTATCGTTGAGGACCCAGTGTCACGCAAAACTCTCACTACCTTACCATCCAATATTCCGGGATGAAATGTAAGATAACCGACATTTACACATGCCGACATTGTTGGCATACAATGACCACAATCAAGTGTAATTGTAGACTTTAATTTGTTTTTCGACTGACACTCATAACATGTATCATTCATTACCATACATGCGTTCGCATGATCATTATCATCATTACCTTTTTCCTTTTTAACACTGCAACCATTTGCATGTCTCTGTTTATTTTTGTCTCTCGACGGAGATCTGGCATTACCTTTGTTATTATTGAATGACTTTTTATTGCTATAATAAAAATCAGTAGAGTCATCCTTCCTGGCATCTCTACCATAAGATGATCTCTGTTTATAGTATCCTTTTTGATGTGAACCATCATAATCCCTGCCTCTGTGATACCCACGATCATGAGGTGAATATCCTCTATAACCTCGTCGATATGAATTCGAAGGAGAGCGATGACGACGGAAGTTATAAAAACCTCTGTCGGATTGATAATAATCTGAACGACAACGTCCATCAAAGCTCTTCGATCGAGGTCTGTGATCATGTTGTACCGCGCACACAGGCATAGGATCTCGAATAGTCGATCTATGAAGATCTTTATTCTGATGTGCGGTCTGATACTGTCTTCCGAGTTTTTCATACTCATCGATAGAATTAGGATGTCTTTCCTGTAAAAATGCTTCTAATTCAGTGCTGCATGTGGATAAAACTTTATCTCGCAGCATGAGATCTATAACACCTTCATATGTTTTATTTATACCAGACAGATCAATCCATCTGCTAAGGAAATGTTTAATAGATGCAATGAATTCACCAAAATCTGCATCCTTGCTTGGTTTAGCAGCATGAAAGCGATCTCTGAATCCAGACTCAGTTAACTGGAAACGTCTTAGTAATACCTCTTTTACGACATCGAAATCGCTTCTGCTCTTTTCATCAAGACTCATGAAACATTTAAGTGAGTCAACAGTCAAAAAAATCAAGTAAAAGACTGCTCCATCTTTCCTTGGGTATGTTCAGAGCTGTGACCTTGATGATGAATCTAGATATAAAAGAGTCAACACAATCGCGAGTCTGGTCAAAATGTGGCATTTTTAACTTAGGATAAAAAATATTTGTACCAGCTGCAGTCTTAGTCTGTTCAGACTGCACTTTAGCTAATTCTAAAGCTTTTTCTTTTTCTGCATGAAGTTTTAATGTTTCCATTTCCATGGCATTTTTATGTGCTTGATCCAGTTGCATAAGTTCCATTCTCCTTAATTCCATTTCTTTATCCCGTTGTGCCATTCTTTCCTTTTCAAATTCTCTGTCTTTTTCTTGTTGAGCCATTTTATCCCTCTCGAATTCTCTGTCTTTTTCTTGTTGAGCTAATTCTTTATCTTTCTGCTCTCTGTCTTTCTCTTGTTGAGCTAATTCTTTATCACGTTGAGCTATAGTCAATCGTTCTAATTCCAATTTCATGGATATTTCTTTTTCCTTCAATTCCCTTTCTTGGGTTAATTCAAACCTCCTAAGCTCATCAGCTCGTTTAGTCATTTCGCGCTGTTCCATTCTTTCCAGACGCGATAAATATTCATCATATTTCGTATCTGCAAAACTTTGTAGTTCCGCCCCTGATTTTCCATAACTTTTACCAATATCAATGAATTCCTGTAGTGTAGACATGATAATAGGTTTCTGAGTACCTTCAATAGTCTATAATATACACCAGGTTTATAGAACTCACTATAATATGTACATGAATATATTAATCAATAACAAACAAGTTCGGAGAACATGTGACAAAGACAGTGAAAACAATCAAATGATTTACAATGAAATGATTTTTCAATTATACGACAACACTTTACACTTATAAAGTAAATGAAGGAGACTTATAAACAGTAATGAGTGAAAGAAAGAGAAGAATTTACATCACAAAAATATAACAAGACAAGTCGTCTTAGACAAACGTGTAGACAAAGAAGTTTTTAGATCACACACGACAACAATTGTCAACAGTACTGAAATTAGGTTATGTAAATAAAGAGGACGTAATTCACTTGACGAAACTGCTAAGTACACAAAATATGGTTATATTGCGAACTGAGGAAACATTTATATCCTGACTCGAAAGAAAAAATATAATCAGTCAGATCCTCAGTCGGCCAATATAAGCATGCAAATCTAATAGAAGTTAACATTCACTGAAGTTTTCCTGGGAAAATTCCAGTCAATATTAAACAATACGAATATACGAATATACGAAAAACATGAATGGGGGAACACAGATGATAGTAAAAAGTAAGTAAAGTGATGATGACTGTAGACCAAAGCTAATGCAAGGACAATATGATAATGTTCAAGCGCCCAAGTAAAATCAAGAACTTATCTGTTTAGTTGTCCCTCTGAGAAATACATGAATGCATGTAATTCTAATCCAAGTGTCTTCAACAGCTGAGGTCCATTGATGGTAGACCTTGACCTTCGCAGCAGGGTAACCGTTTGAAAGTATTGCTTCGGTCTTCGAACGTAGTTTCTTCAATCGATCTGCGTCGCAGTCTCAGATGAATTTGATGAAGAGATACATTCTCCACTGGTTCAGGTTCTTGAGTGGAAGATTACCGTTCTATCTGCGTGAATCAGTCTCTTTGGTGGAAGAAAATTTGGATATTCAGGCAATGTTGTCTGCTAACGTTGACGGCATCGATGTAGTGACGTCACTTTCTGTCCTGCGCATTTCAGTTGCCGGTTAGGATTGAATGAATGATTTTGCATTTAAACGTTCATCATCAGTTTAACTTTCTTCGATACTTGAAGGGGGGGATCCAGTATTCACGAAATCCAGACACTTTCTGACACCAGTATGTTACGGGCGCTTCCGGGACCCCAGTATATTCTGGGTTCTTCGATGACTTCTAGTATTTGTGGATGACCAAGTTATTATATGCGTATTCAGTTTATTGAGTCAAAGTCCCTCGGGTTCTTATCACTTTTGTAGGATTCCGTAATACTGTCCGTTGGTATCGATAATGTCTGCTTTAACCCTTGTGATACATTATGTGCTGAACAAGTTTCATATTAAATATTCGACCCTTGACTGACCTGTATTAGTCTCTTGTCTTATTGATTATATTGGCAGTGTGAGATGCAGCGTGTTAAGACATTAATCATCACTGGTCATGATCAGTTGAATAATAATAGCATTTAACTCAACTCCGAATACGACAGTTGATAAGACCGTGATTTCAACGACTCACAATATTTAATTAGTAATTTCATACCATGTGCAGACACCAACTACATGGGAACAAAAGTCACATCACATTCATGTACGATCTGTAAGAGTTCTCATTATTTCATAAGCACCTGTTCACAATCTCTATCTAGAGTTCTGGTTAGAGGTCAGTTTCTTTTAACGGCCAATGTCCTTTGGCATAAATTCAGAGGCTAACTAGACTTAACTATCCTGCTAGTTCTGCAATACACTTATTATGCTAGGCTTACGTCTACTGCTAGTCGTTTAATATCCGTTACACTAGGCTTACGCTTGCCGCTAGCTGTACAATATCCATCTATACTAGTCTTACACTATTGCTAGTACCGTAATGTTCCTTTGGCATACCACGCCAGGCTAATCTGCCATAATTATGCAAACTGCGTTATTCATACGACGACTTACGTTTGGTTCAAGAAATACACTGCTCAATTGGCTTCCCAGCCACACATTTAAAAAGTGGATATACCACACAATATAAGTGGCAATGGCCACACTTCTGAAACACACTGCCGTACGGGTCAAAACCCACAAGTCGAATATATAGTGGCTATGCCACACAATCCATAGTGGCGATGCCACACATTTCAAACACTGCCGTTAGGGCCGAAGCCCACACGTCGACTGACGTTATAAAGACATACGCGTCATGCATAGTGATATGCATACTACGTCGTTAATATATATTCAATTGCGATGTTCCACGGTGCAGCAATCCGAGTTAGCCAAACTCAAATGCCTGCACACATGCAACAATCATCGACATCGGTCGATGAGATATATCTCTATTCGTTTGAGGTGTTCCATGATACAGCCATTCGGATCGAGCACAAATCCAAATGTCTGTAAGCATGAAACAATCATCGACATCAGTCGCGGAGATATAATCATTTGAGGAATGCGCCATGCTGCAGACATGAAGCAATCCTCAACAATTACCCTTCAGCTATAGTCCCTTAAATAAAACTCATTCTGTCTTCATGTCTCGTGATGCCATCAGGTCAAAGTCTGTCCATATCTTCCTCGTCTTTTAAATGTCTGCCCCCCAGTTGTCACGTACAAAGGTTTTTGGGTCGGTCTCTATCACTCTTACCCTGGTAATTCCGGAACAAAGACCATGGTAACGCTAACAACAACTTTGCTGATTGTGTGTTTCACCAATCACCGACGTCTCCTTCTCACCTGGTGTTCCACTGACACTTCCCTGACTAGATCAGGATTGAATAGTTCTAAGACATCATGTGTCAATCACCGCCATTCAACAAGGACAAGCGAGCAAAACCAGAATAGTTTAAAGAAGAAAACAAACAAATAGTGAACGCAAAACACTCATCTCGTTTAAATATTTATAAAATAAAATTATGCAACATATGGGAAACTGGTTGTTTAAAAAAAAAAAAAAAAAAAAGAGGCATCATATTAGAACGACAAAAGTGGAGCAATATTTTCCTTGTGTATTTGACTCCTCTCGATATGTTTTATTATAAACTGTATTATATCGCAAGGTTTTTTTAAATATATTTGGACTTGCGCCCTAATATAACCGATGAGCCTTGTGTTTGGGTTGAACAAAACGAGGCAAAGCTCCTATTTTAAAAAAAAAAGTGAATTGTATTACCTGTAATGTATTAACTGTCTACACGAAAGTCAAGGTCAAGGTAAACCTGTTGTTTAATTGTTATATTGGCTTTGTTATGCTAGTTTTTATTATATTTCTATTTGTTTGCGTGCACCAGCGATCTATTAGCTTTACATTTTTTGGCCTTATTTTATTTGTGATTGTTAGTTTCGTTTATTTTCAAGTAATTTTTTAATTAACTAAAGTGAATAGTTGTAGTACGGACATGTATATTAACAACACTTCTACTTTCTCAGGTGAAACACCCACAACTGTGAGAGATCATCCAAACAGGCGTGGGAGATCATCAAAACAGGCGTGGGAGATCATCAAAACAGCGTGGGAGATCATCAAAACAGGCGTGGGAGATCATCCAAACAGGCGTGGGAGATCATCAAAACAGGCGTGGAAGATCATCAAAACAGGCGCAACATTTACTGACGAGTATATCCTTCAAGTGCATGGGGACTTTGAAACTGGAATTCTGAAAATGGGCCAGCTTTAGCCGTGACCCCATGCTTCATAAAGAGTGACAAAGAAACGAATGACTAAGTGGAAGATCGGGTTTCGCGGAGAATGGTGCGTCCACGAAGAATAGCTCAAAAATGGTTTTTAAAATCGTGAAGAAATACCAGAAACGGCTGACCATTGTAACACAGCTCGCGCAAGAACAAATACTGCTTCTGCCCAGGACACGTCACATGTATGTAGAAAGGAAAAGCAAAAGTAATGATTCTCTGATAATATGACATAATCATTCAAGTTTATTGTAGCTACAGTATATTGAAACAAATAGAAGGAAAAAGCAGAGTACAAGGAAGAGTGATGGAGTCTAGGGACAAATAACGCAGTTATTGATCAGTCACACGAAACTCCACGATCAAATGTTTCCAGGCCTACACGAAAATGCCTCAACAATAGATCACTGTAATGTTACATTTTACTCACACCTCTGTTAACTCTCATTTTTATGTCCCATTAAATAATTATCTCCCTTTTATCCCATCTTATCTGATTTTCCATTATCGTATTCTCTTCAATATATTTTTTAACATTTATAATCCTTATTCAGCGAATAAGGCTACACTTCCCATCATACATGTCCTAATAGGCTATAAGAGAGGTTGTGCATGTATAAAACGCACTGTCACAGAAGCCGCTCTTGCATAAACATATGACATTCTCCACAGCTGTGCTAGTCAAGGTAAACGGCAAACATAAAAGGCAAAGATTGTCCCATAGTTGATATTGTCGTAGGGGAGTGAAGTGTTAGAGATTTCACCTATCCGAGGTCTCATATTTTATGAGGTGGGGAGGCCGGCATCCTTCCTCGCTGCCTTTGCCTTCCTTAACTCAGAGCAGAGTCAGATACCAATTTATACAGTACGGCGTCAGTTTGTGAAAGCTGAGTTGCACTGACAGAGAACTGAAGAGTCAAGTTTTATTATATAACTGACTGTGACCGCTTGGCCTTTCACGCTAGCATTATCCCTCCTACTTCCACGCTAAGCATTTATATGTGCTATAATATGCTACATGTAAGAATGACAGACCTTAAAAGCAAATAAGACATTTTTACACAAAACGCAGTATTCATTCAAAGTTCAGTTGGCAGTTACTGCTCTAACAGGGCAAACGTAGGTCAGTCCCAGATAATAATGAATGGGTTTTATAAGCGCGAAAGTGGGAAATGAATGTTTGTGTGATCTGGTTTTTTTAAAATCCAATTGTAAAGTTGGAAAAGATCATACATGTGAAAAAAAGTCGAAATAACAGAATGTCGTGTGCAAAAAGGTCGAAAAGCTGAGGAAAGGAGTGCAAATGTAGATTATTGTACCATGTAAAAAAAGGACGGGTCGTGTGAAAAAAGGCGGGGAAAAAGAAGAAATAGTATAAATAGAAGAGTTGTGGGCGATAAGAGAGATTTCAGGATTTATGATTCTAATGAAACCATAACTTTAGACTAGAGGATTTTTACAGATAGCGTTAGGTGAACTTCGTCTTTGAGGATACCAAAACAAGTTTTTGAGTAGACAAATCAGTATATTATTCTATTTGGATATACATATGTTATTCTATTTGGATATACATATATTATTCAGTTGGATTACATATTTTTTCATCTTGGATAACCAATCATCATTGTGAAATTTACAGTGTTTGTCTAATGACATTAATAAAATCTAATTGAATTTTTCTACATTGCTTTTTGTGGAACTTTACAGTAATTTCTTTTGGATATACGTTGTTATGCTGAAACTGTTTTGCGTATCACCAAACTTAAAGGGAAGAACATTCCTGGGTAAAAAAAAATAACAAAAGGTCAAGTATCACCATCTCTGGCGGAAGGCCAGTTAGCACTTGAACCACCACAACATATGAAGGATTAACTCTGACTAAATAAAATCAATATAACTACTAGTGCCGTATAAACATACACGGCCACATATTATACTAATTGGCGCCGTGACCTGCCCTTTTTTTCTTAGTGAAAGCAGACAGGCATAATCACTACAATGGATCAAAGTCAAGAACAACTGCAGCAACAACAGGCGTTGTATACACTACAGCAACAACAACATACGTTATATGCACAGCAGCTACAATAGCAACAGGAAATGCAACAGGCAAACGTCCATCCTGCTAACATACCCTTACCTGTAGAGGCCGAACCCACAATGACCACGTTGCAACGGATAACAGACACGCTATCCAATGTAGATCACTATAATAAATATAACCAAATTCGTTCGGTTATAACCCCCTTCACGGGCGATTCTAACACATTTCGGAGATGGCTAATGAACAGACACAGATATGAGAGCAACAATACATGTTGCCGGACAGAACCAGAGATCAACAATACATATTGCTAGAGAGAACCAGAGAGCAACAATACATATTGCCGGAGAGAACCAGAGATCAACAATACATATTGCCGGAGAGAACCAGAGATCAACAATACATATTACCGGAGAGAACCAGAGATCAACAATACATATTGCTGGAGAGAACCAGAGATCAACAATACATATTGCCGGATAGAACCAGAGAGCAACAATACATATTGCCGGAGAGAACAAGAGATCAACAATACAAATTGCCGGAGAGAAACAGAGATCAACAGTACATATTGCCGGAGAGAATCAGAGATCAACAATACATATTGCCGGAGAGAACCAGAGATCAACAGTACATATTGCCGGAGAGAATCAGAGAGCAACAATACATATTGCCGGAGAGAACCAGAGAACACACCACATAACTACAATAAAAAATCCCAGATCAAGTATCGAGATAACAGCAAAAAAAACGGGTTCCATAGCCACTGTCGACAGCCACTGGAACAGTCTCAATAAAAGATATTGTCGCATAGCTGTTAGAAATTTTATCAACGGAATCAAACAACGAAAGATATGGGAAGTAAATACAAGGGGATTGACATAAGTCTTGGGCCTGAACATGAAGGACATGTCACAGAGAGCTGAAATTTTGCATAGTGTTTATTCCTTTTCAATATAGCCACCGTCTGAATTGACACACTTCTGCCATCTATGCTTGACCTTGAAAAGACCTTGGGAGTAGAACACCCTATTTTTCAAACTAAACCAGTCATCACATGCCAGTATAACCTCTTCATCGCTGTCAAAATGATTTCCTTTTAGCTGTTTTTTAAGATTTGGGAATAGAAAAAAGTCTGATGGAGCCAAATCTGGAGAATATGGTGGGTATGGAAGAATTTCAATATTTAAATCGTTGGCTGCTAGCTGCACAAGCCGTTCTTTGTGAGAGGGCGTGTTGTCTTGAAGCAAAGGAAGATTTTGAGTGCGCGTTATCCCTCGTTTCCTGGTCACAACCTTTCTTAGTTTTGTGAGAAGATCTGCATAGTACTGTCCATTAACTGTGTTGCCACGAGGCAGATAATCTTTCAAAAGGACACCTTTGCCGTCCCAAAAAAACAGTCAGCATCACTTTTCCTGCAGATTTCTGCGCCATCGGCTTGACAGATGTTGGGGAGCCCGGGGTTTTCCATTGCATGCTGGCAATTTTGGATTCGGGGTCATAATGGTGTACCCAAGTCCCATCTACTGTCACCATGGTCTTCAAAAAATGTAGGTGTTTTTCCCTGAAACATCAGAAATTTTATCACAGCTCTGGCCTCCTTCTGTTACATTGTTTTGTCAAATCTTTGGAGCAGCAGATCAGGTCAATAGGGTACATTGCGCCGTGCACCGTAGCGGGAAAACCCATTGAAGAAACAAACGCGTACTTTACACATTCAGTGCAAATATGCTGAACTTTAAATGTGCCAAGTTTCATCTTCCTCCAGTGAATCCTTCATGGTCAGGCTCAAGACTTATGTCAATCCCCTTGTAATGTTACAACGACTTACCAACAAACTTGTATAATAACAACAGAAGATGGACTAAGGGCACATATCAGACCTCTAAAACAATGGAGAACACCACTTAACAGACATCACCAGGACGGTTTTGTGAAATCAAATGAGACGCAATGGGCCCGCATGATCAATAGTCAACCTAGAGAAATGCACAAACTACAAGTGAATAAAATAAAGATGATTTCTGTCGCAACACAAACAGATGTTGACAGGTCAAGTCAGGTACATGACCCATTGAACATCCACACATCGTCTAGACGCATTCGAACAGCAGTAAGACAGTCGGCCAGGCAGACGAATTCCCAAGATAGCACAGTCACTGAACCAAGCTCATCCAACCGAGAAGACGATATTCCCCTCGCTGAGTCACGCGAAAGACTGGAATATCGAAATACCAGGTTACAGGCCGAGCAAATTAATCCAGAACACCCTGACACCATAATAGATTCCTGCCAGCCTATTGTACAGCAACATTACTATAGACCAGACAACACTGAATTTAACACAGCAACGAAGCGCCCACATTATGGAACAACAGATGACTCCCGACCGTTAACAAAATTTGTCCGGTTACCTCAAGAGCAAGTACTTATGAAATTGCGTGGAAAACGCAGACAGCCACACAAAACGCAGCATGAGGTGCACCATTTCAACACTACTTTATCCTTACCCTCGACAACTGCAGCCACCACCCACTCGACAGTGCAAAATACGCCATCCTCTTGTGATCAACGATTGACAAAAGCTACCTTGAGGGACATCGCCAAGTTCCTTATGTCAAATTAGTAAACGTCCAGTTCAACGATTATTGGTTTATTGGAGAATCAATCTTTTCTAATAACAAAAAGGTACTTCCCCAGCAATAGTACCCAACAAATACTCACACTTCATAGTACTACCCCTCGTTCCCCATCATCTAAAGTCACTAGTATCCATTTTTTTGGGTAGGAAATTTTATTTTTTCAGAAAGATGTCAGCCTCACTCAAGATCCTGCTGGTGATACTGACGATATTGACAGTTATGACGTCTGCAACACCCACATATACTAACAAGTTATTATGGCGTGACGCCACTGTGTTTTAATGTTATATAATTATTTAAGATTCTTAGTCGACATGGACTGTCATTAGGACTACATCTTTTACACCGCTATATCAAGAAATTGAAGAACTTTCGCAAACATTCGCAGATCTACAACACTGTTATCCAGGTTAAACAGAACTTTAAATTATCTCAGTTCTCTAGTTATACAAAAATTAATTTTTTTTTTTGCAAGTGTTAGGTACGAAATCTTTATGATTAGAAGAGTACCCACTGTACAAATTACACCACTTTTGCCTTTGAAAATCTTTATAACAGGACTTATACTTTACAACAGTATTTATTTTTTTGTTTTTTTTCCTTCTTGATGAATTTAGTTACAAAAGCAAACATACTATACGCACACACATATTTTTCCTTTGTGACACATGAGAGTTTCTTTTTTTGAATGTGTTAACTCACCGCTTTCCTTTTGTGTTATGGAAAGACCGTTTTATAATGTTCAATCGCATCGAGAATGTATTTTGGCGATTTTTCTTAATGATGCTATTACGACAAAAACCATTTGTACTAGAACTACGACCCTTTCTCACAGATATATGACGAATCAGACGTCAAATATATTCTTCCCTACACATCTAAACGCCTGTCCATCTCCTGTCACCTTCTCCGATATGCTCCATCACAGACGGAGCGTTTCTAACTCGACGCCCCGTTCCGAGCATTCCCCACTATTCAACCGGAATTTACCTATGTTAACGTGTCTATCAAATTCTATAAATACTTCTTCGTAGTCTGGGAAACCCCTTATCGCATTCCTGAATCCAGTGAGACACACCAGAGGTCATGACCCGACACACTAGAGTGTCAGGACTATTGATTTTGCCTAGCATAATTGGTGTTATGAATTTTAAGCCGTTTAGTATATAAATACCATGTGTACAAGAAGATGAGATGTCCACAGCAGACATCGGTAAAAGATAATGAGGACATTGTTACCCCCACTGACACAGCTAACGCCCGTAAGACCCCCGAGTACATTCCCATGACTGACATTCGTTCCCCTCCCACGGTGATAAACCCTACTCCGTCATTTATCCCAATATACACCCCACTCCACTAAATAACTGAGACATATATTTTCACCTAAAATTTGACTTGGTGATATACAAGTATTTTGCAAGTTGGGTAAAACTTATATGCTAATCAACACAGTTCGCGGATTGGCGAAATACTACATTGTTACATGCACACCATGATGATTCCATGCAAAATCGCTAACATGGTAACGGATATGTTCACATGTTGATAAGCCTTGAATTGAGAAATAAACATCACATATTGATGTACCTGTATTTTCCTGACCATTTGTTACGTTGTAAGCGGAACGCTACAGTATATTTTCTTGACAAATTGTTGTCCATTATACCTTGTATTGAGAAATAAACATCACATATTGATGTACCTGTATTTTTCTGACCATTTGTCACGTTGTTAGCGGAACGCTACAGTACATTTTCTTGACAAATTGTTGTCCATTATACCTTGTATTGAGAAATAAACATCACATATTGATGTACTTGTATTTTCCTGACCATTTGTCACGTTGTAAGCGGAACGCTACAGTATATTTTCTTGACAAATTGTTGTCCATTATTATGAACTTGCATGTGTATGCAGATTTTATATTTGATTGACAAACCTATAAACAGTTTGGTACTTGGTTCAAGGTAACTGAGATAGTTCATACTCCAACACCCGATAGTTATTTGTATCGGTATAGTTGTCCTCCCTCATAGTAACGACCATTACATAAGTTTGAGATTAGAGACACTTTTTAATAAATACTTTGTAACTCCATGTAACCAAATTAATAATGCTATATTTATATTGTGCGACGAACACATAAACAGTTCACCAAACTTGTCCAGATTTTTGGTGTTTAAGACCCATATACATCCTGGTAAATTACTGACCGCAGTGGCAGGATTGGGGTCGCCTGTATCATATGATTGTATTATATTTACCACGTTCTATATTGACAGTTACGAGAGCGTACAATTCCAGTTCATATTTTTTTTATAATAAATTTATAGATTAACATTGCCTTGTATGTATATTCCCATGTCATAATATATATATATATATATATACGAGCTCGTATATTACATTTTTTTTGCGTCCCGCGGTCTGATGTTTGACCATTAGGTCTATGCTGTTAGGCTGATGTTCGTCGCAGCTACTACATTTAAGATTGTTAAATACTTAGTGAATATTAGTCAATTCTGTTAAATATTGCCAAAGTATTTTTTTTTTGTTTTTGTTTTTATTTGTGTTGTTTGCACAACCCATGAAAATCGTATGCGATTATTTTTTTTTTTGATGTTATCATTAAGTATGTTATCATTATGGTGATGACTAATGCACAGCGTTGTTCATATTGATATTTTTAATAGTAGTGTACATCAATACTTTTCAACGGCGAAGTGTATTAACAAATTTTATGTATACCCTGTTTTACGCATTATAAATATAATGGGATCCTTCGTTTTACGATCAAAATATTTTTTAAATCTTTTTTTCTCTCTAAGAGACTCTACCAATAGGTTAGACGTTTATAACAGTCACTAGCATGAGGTACTTAGTTGATAGTACGCAAATGTCTCCCTCTGGGATACATTTGTGTGGCCAGGGACGTATGTGACCGCTTGGCCTTTCACGCTAGCATTATCCCTCCTACTTCCACGCTAAGCATTTATGTGTGCTATAATATGCTACATGTAAGAATGACAGACCATAAAAGCAAATAAGACATTTTTACACAAAACGCAGTATTCATTCAAAGTTCAGTTGGCAGTTACTGCTCTGACAGGGCAAACGTAGGTCAGTCCCAGATAATAATGAATGGGTTTTATAAGCGCGAAAGTGGAAAATGAATGTTTGTGTGATCTGGTTTTTTTTAATCCAGTTGTTAAGTTGGAAAAGATCACACATGTGAAAAAAAGTCGAAATAACAGAATGTCGTGTGCAAAAAGGTCGAAAAGCTGAGGAAAGGAGTGCAAATGTAGATTATTGTACCGTGTGAAAAAAGGACGGGTCGTGTGAAAAAAAGGCGGGAAAAAAGAAATAGTATAAATAGAAGAGTTGTGGGTGATAAGAGAGATTTCAGGATTTATGATTCTAATGAAACCATAACTTTAGACTAGAGGATTTTTACAGATAGCGTTAGGTGAACTTCGTCTTTGAGGATACCAAGACAAGTTTTTGAGTAGACAAATCAGTATATTATTTTATTTGGATATACATATATTATTCTATTTGGATACACATATATTAATCAGTTGGATTACATATTTTTTTCATCTTGGATAACCAATCATCATTGTGAAATTTACAGTGTTTGTCTAATGACATCAATAAACTCTAATTGAATTTTTTTACATTGCTGTTTGTGGAAGTTTGCAGTAATTTCTTTTGGATATACGTTGTTATGCTGAAACTGTTTTGCGTATCACCAAACTTAAAGGGAAGAACATTCCTGGGTTGAAAAAAAATAACAAAAGGTCAAGTATCACCATCTCTGGCGGAAGGCCAGTTAGCACTTGAACCACCACAACATATGAAGGATTAACTCTGACTAAATAAAATCAAAATAACTACTAGTGCCGTATAAACATACACGGCCACACTGACAACTCGTCTCTAAATGATAGTTAAACTATAACTGATCAAATATATATTCATAATTTGCCAATAACTGTCTAGATAACTATTTATCTGGTCACTAGTAATTTGCTCACATAAGAATGCCTCAATAACGTGTATTATGTTACTAACTTACAATTTGAAGCCATACATTTGTTTTCATAACTTGATTGACGTCATCCTGAAATAAATAAACAAGGAAAGGTCTATAGTGCCCACATACATCAACATACAACATATACACACACACACACACATATATATGTGTGCCGACGGTCAAGATAATATGGGCCTAACACCATATTCCCAATATGCCTCAATGGGCGTGTAACGGGTTCCTTTACCTTTACATATATAACATGGTATGATAAGGACAACAAAAACAATGTTAAACTCAAGAGAACACCACGAAACAAAGAAATGAGACATGACAATGAAGTATGCTGTATATAACGGTCCTGACAACCTCATCATGTTATACAACTAGCTAGTCAAACCATCACTGCAACCTCATCATGTTATACAACTAGCTAGTCAAACCATCACTGCAACAGTATTTTTTTTAAATTTAATAACATTTTGCCTCGTTTTGGCGAGGCGCGTCCCGTTCAACCTAGTCGGTTATATTAGGGCGCATCTCCAATTATTAAAGACCTTTAGGTATGATTCTAACTGCAAGAGTGTACATGAATGTTTTGATGATGCAGGCTTTCTAAGCGTGGACCAACAGCAGTAACGTCTCCGTGCTCCGCGGGCAGTGACAAGAGAAAAGATGAAGAAGAATATAGACATATATGAAGCGGCACAATAGAAAGAGAGAGAGAGACAGAGAACGAGAGAGAGAGAGGGAACAGGCAGAAAGACAGAGATAGGGAATAAACCAAAAAAAAATAATGAAATAAATTTAGACAGTAGGGGTATCAAAGATATAAAAAAATAAAAGTTACAATGTATTTACTTCTGCTTTTTCGTCAAGTATCGTGCCTACTGGCGAAGATGATTATGTCTCTCCACAGCGTCCTCTATCCCTAGTAATATTTATCAAATGTGTTGTTGGCTTCATTCTATGCCACGATGCTAAACTGTCTCACACCTTCATCCTTTCTCGTCCTCTATTTCTTGTCGCTTCCAACTTTCCATCTGTCACAAAATATTTCTGCCTTCACTTTCTCATACCGTGCACACAGAAAGTGGGTTGCTGTTTTCTCATGTAAGTAATAAGTTATTTCTCAATGCTGTCTCCTTTCTGAATATTTTAACGGAGTGTCCATGTTTAGTTTTCATATGACAGAACTGGTTCTATACTACGCTTAGAAACTTTCTTTCTTGCTACCACTGACTCATACTTGCTGCACAAAACACTTTAAATTTTATGCTACGCTACTTTAGCCTTGGCTATTTCATTCTACTTGACTGTCACATCTATTATATTACTTCCGCCAACTGGTACTTTTGGCAGATCGTTCATGGATCTCATTATATTGCCACTGTGAGAGACATACCAGATGACAGCACACATTCCTGTCTAACACCCTTTTTTATCTGCTGATACATTCCTACACCATGTAGTTTAGCGTAGGCATTCCCGCGTGTCACCCGTGACACGCCATAACATAATACGACGTTTACTTTGAAATCTGCTTGCAACCGAATAACCCAAGATATAAATTAGCCTGCTCTATTTTATCACAGATAAGAGAAACTACATTATCACAAATAAGAGAGATTACATTGTAACAAATAAGAGAGACTACGTAACTACATCGTATCATCAACAATTAAGAACTGCTTACTCGGAGCAACCAAGAAGACATGCACAACATCAAAGCTGACAGACGTTGGAGTTGGATTGACCAAGTACTTAGAAGAGACCCTGGTGCCATCACAATATCAGCTATGAAGGAAAGCGAAAGAGGGGTCGACCAAAAACAACCTGGCGGAGAACTCTGGAGGCCGAGATGCAAAGAATGAACCAGAGCTGAGGTACTGCTCGATGGATGGCCGCCGACGGAGCAAAGTGGAAGCAGTTTGTTGCTGCCCTACACGATGCCACCACGCGTCATGGCCACTGACTGCTTTGACAGTCGGCGGCTAAGGATTGAAGAAGAAGAAGAGATGTAACTATATCTGTTTTGCAGATTACGTCATGAGCACTTTAATTTTACATTCAATTTTGTAGAAATAGATATTCGGGAAAGTCAATTCAAGATCAACGGCGGTGTCTGAATGGAGACTTTCTCGGGTAAAGACTAGTGTCAGAATCAATCAATCAATCAAGCAATCAATCATCAATTAATAATTTTCCTCTAGAGCACATGTCTCTAACAAAAACATCTCAATTCCCTCCGTCCAGTGCCATCCATTAAAGAACTCTCAATATCTACTTTATGTTTGTCTCCAGTTCTCTACTCCGTGTAGTTTTGTTTTTGTGTCTCCAACTTTTTCTGTTACCCTTACGATTCCAAAACAGGTACTATACGTTGCAGTACTATCAACTGGTTTATTGTGTCCTATTCAATGTCAGCGTGTGTTACTCACATCCTCTGATTGTTCAGTTCTGTTTGTTTAGTTCATTCCTTTAGTTATACATTAGTGACCTTGTCATACCGTTTCAGTCCTTCAGCTCTACATTCGTGACCTTGTCATACCGTTTCAATAATCAGTTCCACATTAGTGACCTTCTGTTACCGTTTAAATCGTTCAGTTCCACATTAATGACTTTGTCATACCGTTTCAGTCCTTCAGCTCTACATTAGTGACCTTGTCATGCGGTTTCAATAATCAGTTCCACATTAGTGACCTTGTGTTACCGTTTCAATCGTTCAGTTCCACATTAATGACCTTGTCATACAGTTTCAATCCTTCAGCTCTACATTAGTGACCTTGTCTTACCGTTTCAATCCTTCAGGTCTACGTTAATGACCTTGTCATACAGTTTCAATCCTTCAGCTCTACATTAGTGACCTTGTCTTACCGTTTCAATCCTTCAGCTCTACGTTAAAGACCTTGTTTTACCGTTTCAATCCTTCAGCTCTACGTTAATGACCTTGTCTTACCGTTACAATCCTTCAGCTCTACGTTAATGACCTTGTCTTACCGTTACAATCCTTTAGTTCTACGTTAATGACCTTGTCTTACCGTTACAATCCTTCAGCTCTACGTTAATGACCTTGTCTTACCGTTACAATCCTTCAGTTCTACGTTAATGACCTTGTCTTACCGTTACAATCCTTCAGCTCTACGTTAATGACCTTGTCTTACCGTTACAATCCTTCAGCTCTACGTTAATGACCTTGTCTTACCGTTACAATCCTTCAGCTCTACGTTAATGACCTTGTCTTACCGTTACAATCCTTCAGCTCTACGTTAATGACCTTGTCTTACCGTTACAATCCTTCAGTTCTACGTTAATGACCTTGTCTTACCGTTACAATCCTTCAGCTCTACGTTAATGACCTTGTCTTACCGTTACAATCCTTCAGCTCTACGTTAATGACTTTGTCTTACCGTTACAATCCTTCAGCTCTACGTTAATGACCTTGTCTTACCGTTACAATCCTTCAGCTCTACGTTAATGACCTTGTCTTACCGTTACAATCCTTCAGCTCTACGTTAATGACCTTGTCTTACCGTTACAATCCTTCAGCTCTACGTTAATGACTTTGTCTTACCGTTATAATCCTTCAGCTCTACGTTAATGACCTTGTCTTACCGTTACAATCCTTCAGCTCTACGTTAATGACCTTGTCTTACCGTTACAATCCTTCAGCTCTACGTTAATGACCTTGTCTTACCGTTACAATCCTTCAGCTCTACGTTAATGACTTTGTCTTACCGTTACAATCCTTCAGTTCTACGTTAATGACCTTGTCTTACCGTCACAATCCTTCAGCTCTACGTTAATGACCTTGTCTTACCGTCACAATCCTTCAGTTCTACATTAATGACCTTGTCTTACCGTTACAATCCTTCAGTTCTACGTTAATGACCTTGTCTTACCGTTACAATCCTTCAGTTCTATGCAAGCACCCATTTATTAAAATGTGTAAACTACTTGGACGTTGTTTTTATTGTTCTCCGTGTTTCAGGGCCATACAATGGGAGTGTCTTGACAACTGACTTGAAGATCTTGTTTCAGTTTTAAAATTAGTGTCTTCTGATTTCCGTATATTTCCGAATGTAATGAAAGCTCTTCTTGCATTATCTTGTCGTATTTTGATATAATTATATGTTCCTCCAAATATGTCTATGTAGCTGCCAAGATTTATAAATTATTATAGGGGCGTGTCTTCCATAAAACTCTGACAGTAAATCACAACTGTTTTATTTGTATTTTTGGAAAACGAACGCTAACAGACATTTGCCTAAAGTTTGCAATAAGATGATAGACTTTATGTTATATGTTGTGTATTTGATATGAATTAGAAAGCGGTGCAAATCCACTACTAACCGCGTGCCCACCCCGTTCATTAGTAGCGCAGTTTGAATGTATAACCACTTAGATAGGGAGACGTTAGTATAAACACACAGACAAGCTCGCATTTCCTGTATACAGTGGTAGTATTTTCTGATGAAATCCTAACGCGTTGCTTCATTTTGAAACGAACGAGAGAGAGAGAGGGAAAACGGTGGTGGATTTAAAGAAAAGAAAAATTACGGCTAACTTGGAGATTTGAAAATACCCACTAATGTGTAGGGCTGGAGATGGCGAAAGTGAAACTTAGAAGAATAAAATAGACGAAAGGACAGTTGACAAATAAAATGATAATATTTGTTTATTAGAAGACAATACTACCCATAATGTTATACTATCTTACAGTAAAACCGCTTAGATAATAACATAAATATTGTAAAGAAAAGACAGAGAGACAGAAGCATTGATGTTCTCACTTAACTTTGCCAGTCTTGGGAAAGGGGGGGACGTTACATTTTGAAAGTGTAATTTATTTTTGAAAAAAAGAGGCTAGTGAGCATAGCATAATTCGATTGGCTGTGGTAAAATAGACTAACAGTAGTAATAAAAACGATTTGAAACCAGCGTTAGTTGCCACTCGAAGATTTAACTTTCACAAGTAGTGTTAGCATCAGACGCAAGGAATACATGACCAGTGCCTTCGCTGTTCTGCATCAGTGGCGATCTGAATGTGCTCATTGATTGCCGGTTAACCCACAAATTATGTATTATTTCATTGATGCGGTAAGATAAACATTTACGTAAACCTTATTATTGATATGTATTTGTATTATTGAATGCATTATTGATTGGGTAGAGGCATACCAAGAAAGGCGCCAACCTCAAAACTTTGTGTCATGCCACAAATGTTATTAGGAAAGATTATCACCGTGTACTAAAGCCAGGCAGGCTTACTGAGACTTTGGGAGAAAATAAAAATACATAAGAGGGGAAATTGATGAATATTATTTTGATTTAAGACCAGAAAACCACTGGCCGTCTTCAGAAAGTCACAGTGTTTGCACATGGCTTTATATAATTAACTATAATTTCTTCTATGACTAGGAATGTTAAAACGGATGTTTGAAGATTACCTGATGATGAATAGGGCACCAAATCAGATAGGAATGATAGCTATTTATTTAGCAACTTCACTGATCTTGAAACTGTTGATAATGTTTAATTGTTTAGAGATGGAGATAGGTGTATGATGTACTGAGGAGGCCTTAATCCTCTCAATTTCTCACGGAACAGGGTGCTGAGAGACTGGGGGAGATTCTTAATGTGGCTGAACGATATCAGGCAGCCCAGACTGAGATAGCAGGTATGAAGAAGAAGCAATTAGACCATAATAAAGGCCCCCAAAACCAAACCCAAAATAAATTTGAAAATAAGGACAAATATAACAAAGGTAAACCCAACTATGATAGGCCAAGGTATGACCAACGTGATAGTAACCCGCAATTCAATAAAAGAAAACCTTTCAACTAAGAAAGGAAATGGTGTAAATGGTGTAAGAGGGAAAATCGTGACACCAAAGACTGTAAAAAGAAACCTTCTCACTTCGCGCAATGAAAACGGGGAAAAAGGGATTAAAGGACAAACCTACAGGACAGCAGGAACCTTATCACCCCCCAGTTTGGGAAGATGTTGTATGCAATGGTGCTACCATTAGGTGCAACTATGATACAGGATTGGATTTCGACTCAGTCGTGAGCTCTCACCTGGTGCACCCAGATCAATACGCTACGGAAACAGTGGAGATCCAAGGGGCAACCAAGGACGTAGCAACCATGACACTTCCCATTGCCAGAATAAGTGTAAAAACTCGCTATGTGGAAGGAGTGATTAGAGCAGCAGTGATAAACGAACCAATCTACCCTCTGATATTGGGGTGTAGGTACGTCTTCTTGGGAAATCCCAAAAGACCTGTGATCATGGCAACAGTACAGACCAGGTCACAGTCAAGGAAGGAGGAAGAAAATCCAATAAATACTCATCCAGAGGAGATGAGGAAGGCACAGGCTGAGGATAGGTCACTCAAGTCGTGTTTTAAGAAATTGCCTAAATGCCATACACCTCCTAACAAAGGAGACTACTATATGAGGAATAAACTGATCTATTGGAAGGCTGGAACTGGATCCAATGGTCACGGACAGCTGGTGCTTCCCACTTCATATAGGGAGAAAGTGATAAAAAAGATCACATGTTGGATCAGATGGTGGACATGAGAAAATAGGTACCACCTGTCAAAAAGTATCTCAAGTATTTTATTGGCCAGGCGTAGCTGCTGACATAGCAGATTTTGTGGAGGTCTGTGACCAATGCAAAAAGGGAAACCCCACACGTTTGGAAAATAATCAGGACCTACAAAAACACTACGGTGAAAACAGGCCTGAAAATTCAAAGAAAGAAAAATATAAGGTAGACACGGTGGATAGGAGGACCCCTTTTCACACACATTCTTCAACTAAATCAAGTAGAAAGGCCACTATGTGTAGGATACAAAAAGTAACCTCAACCCAGTCCCACCCGACAATCCCTTGGTCAGAAAACCGGGAACTGGATGAAAATAAAAGAGAGCGAAGTTTTCTCACTTTGAAACTGAAACTGCGGGGAGAAAACCCGAAGAAAAGAATTGGTAGTGGACGGTTCTTGTGTGATGACAAAAGGAAGAAAAAGTCACCACCACCATACTCCCAATTACATGATAATTACCGGTGCCATGAGAATTAGGTCCGCCAAATAGCAGGCCAAATAACAGACAACAAGGTTACTTGGCAGATCCATCAAAGGTCCATTGGAAGCCTTATTGAGGACGTGGACAGATGAGAAGGCAGAAGAGACTGTCACCTCATCATATCAGTATGTGAACGAGCTGACCACTCGTCTCAAAACTGGCTGGAAACTCGCTAATGAAAATCTAAGACAAGCCAGGAAGAAACATGCTGCATACTATAATAAGAAAGCGAAGGATAGGGAACTAGCTGTGGGATAAAAGGTGCTTCTTCTACTACCCGGCAGCAGTAACAAATTGCAAATTGGATGGCAAGGTCCATACACGGTTCTAGAAAAGGTGTCTAGAACTAATTATAAGATAGATAAGAAAGAGAAAGAGAAAATCTATCATGTGAACCTCCTAAAGAAGTATCTGGAAAGACAAAACCAGGAAGGGACACATTTAATGACCTTGGCTATCGCAACGGAGATGAAAAACGAACCACTCGCCTCTCACAAATACCCCTTAAAACCCTGTGAAACATCTGCACAGGTCAAAGTCAGTAAACACTTGACGAAAAATCAGAGGGAGCGTATTCAAAAGGTTCTGGAAGATCATACGGACGTGTTAACGGACAAACCGGGGCACACCAACTTGTTGGAATATGATATGAAACTAGTAGACCCAACACCCATCTGTATGAGAGCCTATACTATCCCATTCGCAAAAGAAAAAGCTTTGAAAGAGGAGATAGATTACCTGTTAAAAGAAGGGATTATTTCTCACAGTGAATCTCCTTATAGCTCTAGTGTGGTTTTGTTGAGGAAACCATCTGGGGAACATAGACTGTGTATAGATTACAGGAAACTGAATGCTGTCACAGAAAGTCGGGTGGATCCATTACCTGATACAAATCAACTATTTGCCAGGCTGAACAAGGCAAAATATTTTTCTAAGGTGGATCTTAGCAAAGGCTATTATCAGATTCTAGTATAGCCTGAGGTTCGACCTTATCTAGCCTTTAGCACCTCGGAAGGTCATTATGAGTTCAACATGTTGCCGTTTGGGTTGAAAAATGCCCCGAGTGTGTTTTCTGAGATGATGCGAAAATTGTTGGATCCACTGAAAAATCCATGCATTACGAATTTCATGCATGTTATCCTCATCACGACGGAAACATTTGAAGAACATGTTAACTCTTTGGAAATGCTATTCGATAGACTCAGAGAGGCAAACGTGACTGCTAGACCAACAAAATGTTGTATTGGATGCAAAGAGTTGGAATTCTTGGGACATACGGTACATCAGGGTAGCATGACCCCTGACCCCAAGAACCTGGAGAAATTGCAGACAGCACCGAGACCACAGACAAAGAAGGATGTGCGATCCTTTGTGTCATTGTGTGGGTTTTACCAAAAGTACATTAAAAATGTTAACTCTATATGTGCTCCTCTGACGGATTTAACGCGTAAGGGACAACCTGATAAAATTAATTGGTCGGCACAGTGCGAATTGGCATACACTGAGTTAAAGGAAAAACTCACCAGCAAGCCTATATTGAAATTACCTGATTTGAGTCAGGAATTTGTGGTAAGAACGGACGCAAGTAACGTGGGATTAGGGGCCACATTGTTACAAAGGTCCACTTCACCAGATGGGGAATTGAACCCTGTTGCTTATGCCAGCCATAAACTAAACAAAGCGGAACAAAACTATTCAACAAGTGAAAAAGAATGTCTAGCTTTAGTCTGGGCTATAAAGAAGTTCCAGATCTATCTTTATGGTAGAACATTCGTGGTACAAACAGATCATCAGCCGTTAGTATTTTTGGCACAGGCCAAACATGGAAATGCTCGCTTATTAAGGTGGTCGTTGCTCATCCAACCTTATTCGTTTACTATTGAATACATTCCTGGTTCGCAAAATGTGGAGGCAGATTTCTTGAGTAGGCACCCGTTTGACGAAAATCAGGATATTCACAAAGCCTAATGAGCAAATTTGATCTATGTGTATCACGGATTATAAACTTGCTTCAGAAAGCATGTTCTAAAGTGGGGAGATATGTAGTAAGATCCCTAATGCCCCGATCAAATAGATAAAATATTATAGACTAATATAAAAATCCAAATACTATAGAGATAAAGTAGGGGAGTTGTGCTTAACGTCTTCGCCATCGCCCGCAGTCGCGCAGGTTTTGAGAAAACCTTAATGCAAAGT
Source organism: Oreohelix idahoensis (assembly GCA_024509875.1). Taxonomy (NCBI): domain Eukaryota; kingdom Metazoa; phylum Mollusca; class Gastropoda; order Stylommatophora; family Oreohelicidae; genus Oreohelix; species Oreohelix idahoensis. Next base: position 89,494 of record JAMPIV010007971.1, read on the forward strand.
GAATGATACCATCTCTCAATATTACAAGCTTTTTCATACTCCGTCCTTGAAATTAACTATAACAGTTTGATAGCCTAGGCGTGTTCGTTCCAAGAAAGAGTGAGAGACAAACGGAGGAGTGACGGAGGGAGAGAAATTATTAATAGAACGACATGCGACAGTGGTTCTAGGCATCGCTTACTGTAACGAAAATGCGTGACTTTGCTACTAGCAAATTTGGAAAAGCGGTGCAAATCCACTACTAACCGCGTGCCCATCCCGTTCATTAGTAGCGCAGTTTGAATGTATAACCACTTAGATAGGGAGACGTTAGTATAAACACACAGACAAGCTCGCATTTCCTGTATACAGTGGTAGTATTTTCTGATGAAATCCTAACGCGTTGCTTCATTTTGTAACGAACGAGAGAGAGAGGGCAAACGGTGGTGGGTTTAAAGAAAATAAAAATTACGGCTAACTTGGAAATTTGAAAATACCCACTAATGTGTAGGGCTGGAGATGGCGAAAGTGAAACTTAGAAGAATAAAATAGACGAAAGGACAGTTGACAAATAAAATGATAATATTTGTTTATTAGAAGACAATACTACCCATAATGTTATACTATCTTACAGTAAAACCGCTTAGATAATAACAGAAATATTGTAAAGAAAAGACAGAGAAACAGACGCATTGATGTTCTCACTCAACTTTGCCAGTCTTAGGAAAGGGGGGGACGTTACATTTTGAAAGTGTAATTTATTTTTGAAAAAAAATAGGCTAGTGGGCATAACATAATTCGATTGGCTGTGGTAAAATAGACTAACAGTAGTAATAAAAACGATTTGAAACCAGCGTTAGTTGCCACTCGAAGATTTAACTTTCACAAGTAGTGTTAGCATCAGACGCAAGGAATACATGACCAGTGCCTTCGCTGTTCTGCATAAACAGACGGCCATCTGACCTAGTGTGAAGGCATATTCCTTCAGTTGCATCTCTGAATGCATGTTTCAAGAGTAAGGCAAAGAAGATTCCGAAGAGGGTCGGAGCCAGAACAAGCCTTGTTTAACGCCACTTCGTATATCAAAGGGCTGTGATGTGCTTCCAGCATATTGGACTGTTCCCTTCATGCCGTCATGGAATGACTTTATCATTTCCAGCATTTTAGAAGGGCAGCCTATTTTCAGGAGGATTTTAAAGAGTCCATCCCTACTAACCAGGTCGAATGCTTTTGTGAGGTCTATAAAGGCGATATATAATGGTCTTTTCTGCTCTCTTGATTTTTCCTGAAGCTGGCGGAGAGAGAAGATCATGTCTGTTGTTGATCTGCCAGCTCGGAATCCACACTGTGACTCTGGATATATGCGCTCAGCTAACTTGTGTAGTCGCATTAAGATGACTTTGGCAAAAACCTTACCAACAATACTAAGAAGAGAGATGCCTCTGTAATTATTGCAATCACTTCTGTCTCCTTTATTTTTATACAGTGTTACAATCTTGGCATCTCGCATGTCTTGAGGAATAGTTGTCTCTTCCCAGCACTGGCACAGCATCCTATGCAGGGGATGTAATAGCGTGCTCTTACATCATTTGATTAAATCAGGAGGAATCCCATCACTGCCTGGTGCTTTGCCAGAGGCCAAGCTATCAATGGCCTTGCTGAGTTCCTTTAATGTTGGTTCGGCATCCAGCTCCTCCATAGTTAGCAGACTGTTGACACCATCAAGGGCTGCAGGCGTAACGGTATTGTCTCTAGCGTAAAGCTCAGAGTAGTGCTCGACCCACCTCTCCATCTGCTTACCCTTATCGGTTAGCTTCTCTCCGCTGATGGTTTTTAGCGGTGCTGTCTTACTTTTATGGGGGCCAAGTGCTTTCTTTATACCGTGATAGGAAACAAGTCTCAATTTCCCCAGTTATGCTACTCAACACAGCAGCTAAGCATGTCACGATACCAAGAGGATTCATTGTGGGGAGAGTACAACACATGTCACACACTGAAGGCAGCAGACAAGGACAGGATAAATACAACGAAAGGAAAGATAGATATGATGGTATCCGAGATAGGAAAACATACACTAGGAGGGGTAACCAACAGTTAAGACGGGATTATATGAATACCAGTAATTGTCTAGCGTGTAGAGAACAAGAACGCATTAACAGAAATCCCATATCTAGCACATCCAGACCCGAATAGGGAAATGATATTATATACTGATGCATCAGATACAGCGATAGGGGCATGCTTAGTACAACCGGCAAAGGAAGATGAGGAACCGGTTTTGAAGAACGCGAGAAACGAGAAACCTCTAGTATTTCTATCACATGCGCTGAGCAAAACGCAGCGGAAATGGCCTACCATAGAGAAAGAGGCGTTTGTCATCCACTATTCAGTACAGAAATTGGACTTTTACCTAAGGGGAATGCCATTTACGGTTAAAACAGACCATCAGCCACTAGTGACATGGTTAACTAAAGCGAAAGATCAGCCAAGGAAATTGCAAACGTGGGCGTTGAACTTACAAAGCTATAACATGAAAATAGAATACATCAAAGGTACCCACAATACGTGCGCGGATCTATTGTCAAGAATACCGTACCAGAATGGGATGACAATAGTAGGGGATGATACGCCGGAGATAGATGATCGTTTCAAACAGATCAACATAATAAATTCAAATAGAATGGAGACACAGTCAATATCAGGAACGGTTGATGGTCAGTCAGAAGAAGATCCACAACTGAGAGTTATCGACTTCAAGA
>JAMPIV010007972.1:0-221595 GCA_024509875.1 Oreohelix idahoensis
CACTATCTTTTTCCTTTTCAACCATCCTCAGCGACTTACCCCTTTTTTCTTTTATGAACTACAATTATCCCCTTGCTCACTATACTACACTCCATCACTAAGTAAGATAAATCACACCTTACAGCTTTACTTACTAGTCTTTAAACCCTTCTATCGATTCAATTCTGCTCTATCTCTTACAAACTTACTAAATCTTTGGTCATCTGATCTTCTAGATAGTTCGCTCGGATTAGATAGGTTCTGTCATCAAGAGCAATACAACTTTACTTACATCTCCAATCTATCTAACTACCATCTCATCTTTTCTATCACCCTCACCATTCTAATAATCATCTCTCGAATTCTATTGACTCAGCTGTTGATATTAACTAACCCCAACCAACTATTCTTTCCCACAGTTCTCTCTTAGACCTCTATTATCAATCATCAACACAACAAAAACAGTCAATCCAACACCTCCTCCAGATCTAAAAAACCATCCAAACTCAAAAATCCCAACCACAATCCCCCCTGAAACACTAATCTAAACCTTTCTTCTTATCAATCACTTAGACAACTGAATTCCTTGTAAAGCCATCCCTATCTTTAACGCCTAATATTTCACCTTTCCTCTTTATCCGGTGTCCTGAATACTTTTTGCACATTGGCCTTTCCTTAGTAGAGGTACATTTCCAATTGTATGACAAACTTTCCACATAAACTCAGAGTCACTTTACCACATACACACGATGCCTATGGAAGGATTCGTCCTAAGGAAGAGTGAAATTGTATGGTAGGGTAGCTCTGCCTGTATTAAACTCTGTATTGAGCGTCTTGGTTCTGGTTCTTTTTTTTTTTTTATTTTTTTATTTTTTCTTCAGCCTGAGATGTGCTCTGTCCATACTCCCAACGGGGGGGGGGGGGGGGGGGGGGGGGTTTCGTTAACTTTCACATACTCACTTTACTCTTCTATAGACTTCTTACTCCTCTCCTAGCCCTTTCTCCCTTGCCAACTTTCTTTTTTTTTCTTCTCTTCCTCTTACTTCCCTCCTTCAGGCAACTTTCTCTTTTACAAACACATAACGTTGTAGATCTTGCACTTTTCTTACATCATTTCTACTCTACTCCCATCTTCTCTTCCTTAGCTCCTAATAGTCATTTCTAGGGATAAAACACGTTAGTCAACTCTTTTCTCACAATACTACGCCTTCTATAGTACCTACATAACACTATTTCTCTCTACAGGAATGACCTTATTACTAAGATGGCGCGCGTGTAACCACTCTTTTCTATGTTTTTCTTCTCAGCGTCTGCACATCACTGCGTAACCTATTTTTTTTTTCCCACTTACAATCTGAGCTTGATTTTCTAAATATCGTTTTATATTTATCCAGCCAGACCGAAGCCTGTCATGATGTCCTGTACAATCAATCTTACACTTTCAAGTCTTCTCTTATTCTCTACCAGCTCCTCCTAAAGCTACTTCTTTTATATTCAAGTCACTTATTTTTCCAGCTTCATATTCATCAAGTCCACACAATATAATGCTAACTCTTTACCATTCAGCGCACTTATCATCTTATATCTTCTTCACTTGTCACCTCTCTATTTATCAGAGTCAACACCCATCAGAAACCATTAGTGTATAATATCTCTATCTTTTTCCCAGTAATTACCGAAAGGACAGTCTTCTCATGCACACTATCTATCTATACCTACCTCTATTACTTCCCAATCCATAGAAGTTCAGTTATTTTGCGAGCTTTGGATCTTTTCTATACTATACATACAAATTACTGTGCGGTTATTCCTTGATACAAAGAGCTCTGATTTCTTTCGTTGTATCTTCTTGTTCAAAGTTCAAATCCTATTGTAGTGAGTCGACTCACTTACCAGCTTCTATCCAGTTTCTCTTCATCTTAGCTATTTCAGCTTCTTAAAACTTCTGGTTATACTTCTAACAAGCTACTATTTTCTAACTCGAGGATCCGATCATTGTTCACGCGAATAGAGCTAGTTCACATTCTCTTATCTCTCGCGTTTCAAGACATATAAGTCCTCTCTCTCTTACATTTTTCTTTTCCTTCTCTCTTATCAGTACCTCCGACCTGATACTTTCTCATACGATTCATGCCTTGGCATATTGAACGAGCATCCCCGCAACCTATTCACTTACGTAATCTTATCACCTATATGTCTCATCAACAGAACTCCTCCCTTTCCTCCCAAGCGGTTATAACAAAAAGAACCCTGCACAATCAATAGTACATCCACAAGTAGACAATGCCACAAGTCTAAATGTGAGTACCTCCTACGAGTCCTCTGAAATAATTACATTATCCTGTCATGTAGACATAGAGAATTAATCATTATCTTAATAACTACACAAACAAGACAAATAAATCACAGAGTTTCCTAATGTATTGTCATAATAGTAATGACATAGATTGATTTAATTATTTTATATTTTTATATAAGATACGATACCATCAACCATTATGCTGCTTAGTTGTTTTGCGAACAATACTCGAATTAGTACATATCTGACATCTGATCTAGCCAAAACGAGATGTTGTATTTTCATCTTACACCAAAACTTAAATGTATAATATAAAATGACTGAACAGTACAGATAGTCACATACTCTTTACTATCAGTGCATAACACTATAAGTATACACGGTGGCGCGGTAGTCCCAGCAGCAGCAGGTTGCACTTAGCTGAAAGAACTCTGCAAAAGCTATGCATCGATCAGGACTTTACATTATAGTCAATGCAGAAAATCAGTGCTCTTCATAATTCTTACACTTCTTTAGTTAAATCAATCATCACAGATGACACACAAAATAAAATGTTATAACACTCATTCTCTCACTCCAAAATACAAGTCAGAAACCTGCATAAAAAATACGCCATCTCTCATCAGTTCTAACTTTAATCAATAACTCCCACCCGACTCGCACATCATACAGTGCCCAAAAACCTCCAACTCCTAAATAAGTATCAAAAAAACAAAAAACCCACAAAAAAAAAAAAAAACAAAAACAAAAAAAAAACCACCCAGTTACCGAGGCTTAGTTGCACTAGATAAATAGCAACTAGCTAACACTATGAGAATCTTAGCCAGGAGTTGCACACGTGGCAACCAAATGGAGCTATCATATCGAAAACAATAGTGAATCTGTTGAAACAAACAATTACTTTGCACAACTCAACTATGCAACATAAATACTCATGAAACGAGATTATGCAGAGGGTAAAAAAAAAATACAAGTTATACTGCTTTTTTCAAGTACCATTTATAATGTATTTATATTCCACAGCGAATAAGGATGAGCAAAGAGCGTAACAGGCCCCAGCTCCTCTAGTAAAACATAAAACTTGACGAACATCTGTTGTTATAATTAACACTAAAAATCAAGTCTATAGAAATTCAAAAAAAGCAAGCGAGATGAATAAAACAAGCAACTAAGATAAGGTACTCCAGAAATGAAACAATGTAAGAGCGAAACAAGCAAAAAAATACTCAAAGAGGGAATTTCAAGAAAGGATATAGTACCAAAATGACAATAGAGTCACAAAACAAGGTAATATTCAATGAAAGAAGAGCAAAAAAGATATAACAGAGAGAAAGCAAGAGAGACGAAAACATTCGCATAGCAGAGATAATGTCTCAGAGACATCGATACCATGAAACTAGTTTAATCTGAAATCAATATCTCAGTTAAATGATACATATTGAGCTGGTAAGTAATTTCACGGTGACTAAACAAAAAAAAAATAGCGAACAAAAAAAAGAAACACTAAAAGAGACAGATTTGTGGCTTATCCCCCCTTGATCCACACACTCACAAATAAAAAGAAAACGAATTTACTGATTCTTTGTATCATTAGATTCTCTGTCATCTTCTTTTATTTTTTTTTTTTATGTATATTAAAATTAGGATAGTTTTATATATTTTACTTGTCTCTTATTATTTTTTTTTTTATTTTTTTTTTTCTTTAGTCCTAGGAAAAGAAATATCATAATCTGTCGATTTTAAATCAAATTTATTTACACTTATTTATATTAAACTATAAAGATATTCAAATCCATATAAGACAAACATGTGAATGTTTACACTCACAGATAACAACTCTATATGAAACTAAACCACGAGCGATCAACTCAAAAAACAACATAAAACAGCTTCCTGAAGGCTAGCAAACTCAGAAAATTATTGTAACATTAAAAATGATAAACAGTAAAAACTACTGACTGCACAAAACAGACGTCGTCACCTGAATGACTAAAATGTGAAAACCAAAAGCGAGATATAGGCATTCAATAGAATGCTACGATTGTTCTGGATTTCAGCTAAAACTAGCAAATTTCGCAGTAGCGGAGACAATACAACAACTAATTTCTCCTGAGTTGGCAATGTTTATTTTGATTTCCAACTTACAGTCAAACCCTATACGGACTTCCTTATCCCCAGACCTAACGAAAAAAAATCCAACTAAACGCTAAACTCAGTCTCAGATACCTCTCACATAGTACGTGGTAACATTCCACTCTTCTTCTTTCACTCACTGAACCAACTAGACCCCTTAGACTAATTATCAACAGACTTCCACAGTACCTTTCCATAGGCCAATCCTTATAGGCCACTGCCTTTGTTGGTGTGTCCTTTTTTCCCTTAGTTCCTTTCGAGTGCTCTTATTCTAGCTCGCTTCCGCACAATACTCCCCCCTCCCAATTATACTTTCTTCGAAGTACACGAATATATAAGAAACTAAACTAGAGTCGTGAAATAGCCTTTTACACTGCTTTTTATCCTTTTTATCTCGTCGCTTCGTCCACTTTCGGTTTGTATATACACAAAGACTACAAAAGACCCTCTAACCCTTATACTCCCTTATAACAATTACTCATTCTCGAGAACTTCCCTCACTGTACTCGGACCTCTCTACAACACTACATATATGGTTAATTAGAAGACACCGAAAACGACTATGAGACATGCCACTCATGTCATATAAATCTTCCGCCCAATAACCAGAGAAAACCGGTCCTCGCGCCATGAATAAAAAATCATAGTACAATAATTCCACAAATTAACTTCCTCTTTTATGTACACAATCAATAACATAAACTGAAAGCACAAAAAAAAGCCAATATCAAAGTGTGAAAAAGATATTTAGAAGCTGCCAATGATATAGATAGGCTCCTACTTCAGTCTAGAACATAAGGGCCTCACCAACCCATCAACAGATCTATCAACACCACCCACTAAAACAACACTTAACAAACACATGCTAAGCCCAACCCCCATCCCCAATAATTCCCCATCAAACACAAAAAAAACATACCACAAAATACAATTAATCCCATCCCCCCCATACACATTCCCCCTCAAACACCAACCAGTCATCCACAACAAAATCCTAACCCCATTTCCTCCCTAAAACAACCCTTCCACTCCCATTCACCACCCCCATCCTTTTTTCCCCCCACCCCAATTAGTCCCAACCCACTTTCTAGAATATCTCAACCAGTCTCATCCAAACTCAAAAAAACCCCTTCAGGAAATTCCTCAATCTTCAACCCTTCATTCCATCAAGTCACGCACGAATCCCAGGAGCTCCCCCTACCTAAACCCACTCCCCTAATAAACCCAGGGGGGGGGACCCCCCTAATTCCCACTGGGGTTGTGGGTCCATAGGATGATATGGGTGTGAGGGGGGGGGGGGGGGGGGGGGGGGGGGTGTGGTCCCACCAAACATACAACAACCAACACTGCTCCACTCTATATCCTCTAGAACACATAACCAGCAAACATAAACTACAATACACATAAACCTTCACCCATCATACTCCAATCATTAAATCACCCATAAACCTGCCCCCCAACCCTATATACATCCTAAAACATTCCCCCCCCTGAACACTACAGGAAACCCTTCCAGTCTAAATAAAAAAACCAGCTTCTATTTACAAACCAAAAAACCATTGAGCCCTAGAATTAGACTTCATCACTGAACAAAAATAAACAAAACGCAACAATCAATAAAAAGCTCTCACCAAAAACACCCATACACCTCCACACACTACTGTAACCTCCTTTAGACCAGGAAACAGAGTTGTACGAACTGCATTACTGTTCCTGTCTACTTTTTTTACCCCCTAACTTCAATACGGATTTACCATTAAATACCAATTTACTTCCCTCACCGGATAATCACTCTGTCCTTCCCCCATTGTACCCCACCCCACCACTTCTAAATACCCCCTACAACTATACTCAGCCACACCCCCAAATCACCCAATCCTTCCTTCAAGTCAAATTCCCTTCTACAACCCCTCCACTACAAACAAAAACCCCCATCAACCCCCACCCCATCCCACCCCCACAAAACACAACAAACGAAACAACGAACTTCCGATAAATCGTAGGAGCCGCACGTCGGTGTATTACCAAGCCATTAGGGAACTCCATCCATTTTAAAAATTTGAACATTAAGGAACAAACAAAAAAAAGAACAGTATCATATCTAAATCTTCGCTAATCGGACAACTAAAAATGAATATCTTAAAAAAATAAAAAAAAAAAAAATGTTCACCATTTAAACAAAATTAACAAATTCGTTCTACCCTAAAAAATCCCATGGTAACCATAAAAAATTAAAAAACCTTCAATAAAAGTCTTTAATATAAAAAAAATTGGATAAATAACCAAATAGGAAACGGGTGGCTCTAAAAAAAAAAAAAAAATGCGGCGGGCCAATACAAACCAAACACCTTTTATAATTGGACGTTAAGCACAATATATTAATTTTGACGAGAACCGCAACTTTGTCTGGGGATTACACCAAGCCTTATTTCTAGGACCAGCACATCCTTTTTTAGGGACGTAGCGGGCAGTAGAAACAAACACAAGGCCGTAAGAAAATTTTTAGATCATTTCAATACATAGAAATCCATATCAATTCAATATTAATCAATATTATAATTGCATGTATGACTTAAATTGTATTAACATTCATAACCACTTTATTCCGATACCCAATAAATGCCCTCAAATTTTATACCATTCTACCCGTAAAACAACAATAAAAAAAAAATTCCATCTGGGCTACAAATAGTCCCCTGGTAAAAACTCACCAAAAATCCCAGCAACAGTACATCACAAGAACAATACAAACGTTTAAAACCAACCAAACAACATAAACAAAACTGTCACCACACAAACAAAAACAAAAAAAAACTCGACAAAACTACCATAGCCGGGGACACCAAAAAAAAAAAAAAAAAAAAAAAAAAAAAAAAAAAAAAAAAAAAAAAAAAAAAAAAATAAAAAAAAATTTTTTAATTTTTTTTTTTTTTTTTTTTTTTTTTTTTTTTTTTTTTTTTTTTTGTTGTTTTTTATTTTTTTTTTTTTTTTTTTATTTTTTTTTTTTTTTTTTTTTTTTTTTTTTTTTTTTTTATTTTTTTTTTTTTTTTTTTATTTTTTTTTATAATTTTAAATAAATATACTTACTAGTACTGTCAACAAACTAGATTATTTTTTTAAGAGGGGGGGAAGATTTTTTTTTCAGGGGGGGTTTTTTACATCAAGAAGAAGAGTGAAGCTTTCTTTGTTTTGGGGCTTACTGCATTTTTTTAACAGAAGAACGCAACAACAGAGAACAGATTTTATAAGACAATTTTTTTTTCCGTTTATTCATATTCATAATATTCCTTTTTGTGCAGCGTTTTTAGCGCGCTTTTGTGCAATTTAGGTCCACGAATTTTTTTTCAGGGAAAACCCAACTTTTTCTTTTAGATTTTTTGGTTCTTGATTTTCTTCATTTCTATTCTTTTTTTTTCTGTTTTTTTTTGTTACCATCCACACTTTTACTTTGATGAACGTGCTTTCTGAATCTAACGAAACCAATCTTTCTGGACTTTCACACAATTTTTTTCATGTTTTTTCTTGTTTTTGTTTTTAATTTTTTTTTTTTTTTTTTTTTTAAGTGCGTTTTTTGTTTTTCAACTTTTTTTTATTTGTATTTTTCACAGATTTACCGGTTTTTTTAATCCCTCCCTTCCTTTTATTTTTTTTTTAAGGAGTTTTTCCTCCCCTCCCTGCACTTTCCAGGTTTCGCAATCACAACCCTCACCTCATGGCTTTAGAAGCTTCTTTCGCTTATGACTTTTTTTTTTTTTCTAAGATGATCTTTCAATTTTTTTCCCTACAAAGTTTTTTTTTTTTTCCTTTCCCTTCCCCTTTTGCAACCCTCCATTTTTGTTGTTCATTTTTGTTGTTTTTTTTTTTTTTTTTTTTTTTTTCCCTACACTCCCGTTACTAGTCCCTTTTCTTTTTTTTTATTTTTTTTTTTTGAAGCGCGCTCCCTTCCTATTTTTTACCCACTCTGGCCCTTAGCTTTCAACCCATACCGACAAATTTTTTTTTTTTCCTAAGAGAATTGTCACACAAGACGGCGAAGCAGGTATGCGTTGCGAGCTTTTTATTTTTTCGTCAATTCGCCTCCGTTACTTCAATCCACTTTTTACAGCCGTTTTAACCCCTTCAGAGAAAAAAAACTAAAACATACTCGACAGAACATGGAGACAGGACGGCGAGCTGAAAAAAACAACATCGAGAAGACAATCATAGGCAACCTCAAGACAAATGGCGCGGAAATTACCACGTTTTTTGTTTTTTCGTTTTGTTTTTTAAATAGTTCGGCGGGGCTTTTTTTGTTTTTTTTTTTTTCAACCTTTACATCCTTTGGGCCTTCAACAGATTATCGAACTCCTATTTTTTGACTATGCGCAAAACAAGGAATATTGGTAAATGCTATTTTTCAGCCGTGTTCACAATAGGAAAATACATTCTGGAAGAACTTCAGACAATAAAGTTTTATTACAGCACAGCCGTTGCTCCCACGCCTTATTTTAAAGTAGTTTTCATTTGACAACAGCAAGCTTTGAGCAAGAGCAAGAGTTTTTTTGGTTTGCAAGATGTCTTTTTTATTTTCTACAGACCAGGGTTTGAGGCTTTTATTATTACACCACGTAAGGTAGATATTGGTCACAGTTTACGCACGAAAAACGAAATGGAAAATAGTTTAGGTCAGAACAACGTTTTTTTTTTCCAACAAATTTTTTTTTTTTTCACGCAGGCGTTTTCAACCCCTTGAAAACAATTAAAGAGCATCTTTTTTTTTAAAACTAGAAGAGGAAGTTAGAACACCCGCAAGGAACTTGATCACATTTCCCCTATACAGTAGAACCGCTATTTTTTAACAAACTTAAACTCCCCCCCCGACCCTCCAAAAAAAAGTTACCGTTTCAATCCCACCCCGTTATTCCACCTTTTTCAATCCCCCCAATATTTTTTCATCATAACTAACACGGTATAAATTGAAATCACTTTGATCTTAATCTCAAAAAATTAATAATACATCGCAATAATACTATACCACTATCCAAAATACACACTGTCAAAAACCAATCCTACAACAAAAATACAAACTACTAAATGATTTTTTTTTAACACGGGCCCATCATTCCCTAAAAAAAAAAAAAAAAAAAAAACAAAAAAAAAAAAAAAAATCAAACCCATCCAATACTTATGTATTAAAAAAAACCCCCAAATAAAAGAGCCACCCGCCTCAACACCTACCCTACCCCCCCCACGCCGAAACCCTCCCTAACCACGTCAAACAATACCAACCACCCAACACTACCACCCTCCCCACCCCAACCCCTCCCCTATCAAGAAAATAAGCTTTAAATTTACAATAATCTAACCCAAATCACCTACCCCCAGATATATTTCCAACCCTAATACCATATTGATTCAGTTCTACGAAGTTTAGAAAAAATGTCTCTAATCCTGTAGTAAGACTCCCCTGGCAACTTAACTAATCATTCTCCACCACTTGACTAGGTACCAAACTGTTTTCCAACGACTAAACTCCTTAATCCCCAGTGGGTTGTTCTACAACGACCCAGCTTACCCCCCTCCCCATGGCTTGAGAAGCCCACTCCGCCAGCTCCTTCCCAAGCTCATCCCTACCGGAGCCCACCCATACCCTCCTCTCACGTAAAGATTTTTCAAGGGCTATCAAGCTAGTAAATAAATCTTCCGCGGTGCTGAACCAGTTTTTTTGCAGGGCGCCCGCTTGCTTTACCACTGCAGAGGAACTTCTCCGTAGTTCACAAACCCCAGTTGAACAGCCGTGCTCCCGCCTCATCTATCTAAGCTGTGTGTCCGCCCCCTGCTCCACATTAAAAATACCCCCAACAACACCTAAATCACATCACTTGCTCAAGTACAAAGCACCTTACATAACTCCAACAATAATCCCCAGAACCCACACTACCTTAACCAAACCCAACCAACTCCCTGACAACGCACACAGCTGGCAACACCCTACGGCCTTAATCAAGCTATTTCACAATTTAATACATACATCATTCACACCTGAGGGTACAGTGTTTTATTCGATATGTACCGGCGTGTCAACAATATCACTAAAACCAAAACAATACAAATTTAATAAAACAGATTATAAACATTCCAAAATTTATGTTTACCAAAAAAAATAACTCATGAAACTAAACGTTATAACAACTTTAATTATTTAAAGTGAAATAAAAACACTTTTATTTATAAATAAAAAATTTATAAATATATATATAGATTTATATATATACTTATATATTAAATACTACTTATATAAAATAATATCTATATAATAAGAATTAATACACCCTACGGAAAACACCATAGTGGAATAAAATAATTATTACAAACTGATAGAATATTTGATCACTCAGATCACTTATTAATGCACAATCACAATGCTTGAAGAGACTTCCATTAAACTAGGCAGCTAAAAAAAATCGTAATCTCTAAGGATCAGTTTCAAAAAAAATCAAACTCAACACTTGACCGTAACCCAGTCCACAGTATATACCACAACCATCACACACAACACAATTTACACACCGGCTCACAATTTGCAGCACGCCCCAACAGCAACCAACACAAAACTTCCCATTTTTTTTACATCAATCGGTATTTTAATCCACAAAAAACATAAAAATTTTCTACTTAACAAAACACTTTCAAAAATAACAAATCATCTTTATTTCAAAACACAATTGTATCTTATAACAATATCTTTATATAAAGGAACAAACTAAGGGCGCCAAATTCCTGAATGAATATACTACACTTTCACACTAAGTACCCAAATTCTCGGGTAGTAAACACTGTGCCACCCCAATTTCTTAATGGCCTGAACCATAGCTCCAACATATCTCCTAAGGGAATTGCTAATCAAATACTATTGCATCTAACGGCCAGCAATCTGGGGAATTACAAATTAACAATTATTTTACAGTACCAACTTCTTTCATCTTAAAGCCACGGGGCCAAAAGATTAACGTACGAATATTTTCTTCCCGCAGTCTGTTCAGATACAATTTCCAACACTAATTTGAATATGCTGTTAAATATCAAAAAATTACTGTATCATTAACTGGCCCCATGGCCTATAGGTTAGAACACTCATCAAAACTGCGTCCTGATTTCTACTAGATCAGCATAGTTCCATAGTCTTATGAGCTGTTAGAACACGTATTCAACAAAAAGTACCATATCACTCCCTGTGCTGTCGGATGTTATTATCCAAACAAACCCTATTTGTGTTTGATGGATCTTAAGTTACATGTTCAGTTTTCTCGCGCATATAAAATGGAGAGCTTCTTCGCTGGAAGAACCACTAGCCTAACTCTAAACCGGTAATGACCCACCGCTCAACACAATCATAACTTGACCGTTAAAAAAAACCCAATAAAACACCTGGAAACAGGGTACATCCCAAACCCATTTAAATAAAATTAAAAGATGCCCCACACCAATTGCCACACAACCCCACACACACACCAAACAACAGTAGACACAAACCGCACTTAGTGCATACAAGCCGGCTCTAGCACAGTATAGCCCATTTAACATTGTTTATGAACATAAGACTGTAGCTAACAATTTAGAAGGTTATAATGGCAATTATTACTTATTCCCATAAAGCTCACAACAGCACTCGAATAAAGCAGTAACATAATCACTGAACATGATCCTATTACCATGAATAAACCTATGGGCTTCCGCTACAACGGCTAAGCCCTGTAGCTTGAAGTAAAGCAAATACTCATATGTAAAGATACTTAAACGTAAATGATCTACAGGAAAAAAACCCACTGTAGAAAATTACACCACCGTTCCTAGCGATATACAAAAATAATCCTGATCAACTCTAAGAATAATCGGTAAGAAGTGTGGAACCACAAATGGCATTCAAATAATTCCAGCGGAAAAACTGCTGACGAGGACAGCGTGCCTAAATCAGGGGACGACGGCCATAACATCATTGGCTACTTTAACTGATTCGCGCTTAAAAGTTTTATCCCCCACTTCCGTACTATGGTCACCTGACCCAACGGGTTTTTATTCTATCAGTCCGTTGTCTAATCCCCGGCGTTGGAACCTTAACTTATATATTTCTAAAGCGAATGTCTTATACAGTCCACATCTTAAACAACTTCAAAGTGAAAACAAGTCCTTCTAGATCAGGCGTTCCATCGATAGCTCTTAATTCCCCAACCTCCTGGAAAATGTTTCTTGATTAATGTTTCGCAACAATCCCCCTACAAAAGTAATTATTTCACGTTGATAGCCTCAGAATTGGTTAAAAGCTGTGATACCTAATTCGACCTTAGGCTTCATTTGTCGCACCCCCCCCCCCCCCCCGAAATGCTATCAACCTCAACCACTGGGGTGTGGGGGGGTCGGGACACACCCATGGTTGTGGAAACCCCTAATTCTAGATATTACTCTCGATCACAGCTATCGTATCCTATCACGCACCATGTTGAAACACACATCCTACACATAAATGTAGGAGAGATCAATGGCAGTCCGAAGAAAATAATGGTACTGCTGCACACCTGGAGCAGAGATTACTATTCTTCTTTATCATTCAGCTAGTTTTTATATCGGTCACTGAGTATGGGCTACTGAATTTCATGCTGTCCAGTAACACAATATGAATGACTAGATTGCTATTCAAAGCCGCATAAGGGATTGTTATAGTCTTGGGATGTATGTGAGAAACCCCTCAATTGTGACAATGAGGTAGTTTGCTTGGAGTGCTGTCGATTAGCACCCGATAAAATCAAACATCATCATCATCATCATCAGTTGCCATCTTCACAACGAGGTTGGCTGTAATGGATCTCCAACGTCTTCTGTCTCTTGTCTTGGTGGTGCACTCTGATAGACTCTTTCCTGTCCATCTCTTGATGTTATCTTCCCACTTATAGCGCTGTCTTCCCCTTGCACGTTTGCCTTCAACTCTCCCTTCTGTTATGGTCTTCTGCAAGGTGTTATGCCTTTTTATGTGGCCAAAGTATTTTAGCTGCCGAACTTTGACCTCCCTCATTAGTTCTCTTTTCATACCTAGATTTTCTAAGACCTCCTTATTTGTTTTCATCTCTTTCCATGAGATACGCCCCATTCTTCTATATATCCACATTTCAAGAGCCTCAATTCTTTCTTCCAAATGCTTATTCATCGTCCTTGTTTCTGCACCATACAGAAATGCAGAATATATATAACACTTTATGATTCTCAGTTTTAATTTGTGAGATAACTGTTTGGATGTCAGTATATGTTTCATGTTGTTGAATGTAGCTTTGACCATTCCTATTCTCTTCTTGATTTCTGTTTCACATCTGCCATCTTCTGTTATTATATGACCAAGATATACGTAGCTCTTGACTTGTTTCAGGATTTTCCCATTTACGCTTATCTTTAATGTGGGTTTATCGTCTGTTTTGCTAATTATCATAGTTTTTGTTTTCTCAATATTAATGTCGAGTCCATATTCATGACTTATACTGTTCACTTGCTTCACTAGTTCTTGTAACTCCTGTTCGCTTTCAGCTAACAACACGGTATCATCTGCATATCTAAGGTTGTTTATTGACCTTCCACTGATGTTCAGTCCTGGTATTTCCTGTATCTGTTTGAAAATTAGATAAGCAATAGCCCAGGCAAAAGCCTATATGCGGGTAACCACAGACAAACGGCAACCCATGTATGGAAACATGGCTGACATTAATGGAGCAAGAATAAAGATGGCACAGGCAAAGGCTACGATCAAGCAGCTGACAACAGTTAAAAATATATTCAAAGTGGAAGAGTGGAGTATGTCAGATGAGAACTTGATTAACTACCAGCAAGTCATCATCTGCCTTGGCAGAGAGTGTAGAACTTGGGGTAATTGGAAACCAGAACTGGAAATTAATCAACTGATGCATGATCATGTCGGGGATAATGATGCCATTGTGTATACTGATGGGTTTATGGTCCGTGGGGAGAAATCTGGTTGGGTCTTCTCTTCTAAGGTAAAGGACAGAATCGTCGTCGAACAAAGCGCAGCTTACAAGATAACTTCCAGCATGAGAATGGAGGTAGAGGCAGTTACTTTAAGGTGGATAACTGAAACTTCATTAACAAAGACAGTAATTTTTATCAGATTCTGTCCATGCTTCGAAAGGTTCAAAATTGCTGGCTACGTCATGAATGGAAAACATTCATAGAAGCTTCAAATCTGCAGGAGCTGGTCTGGATCTACTGTCCTGGTCATGCAGGGGTACCGGTATTGAGAGAGCTGACAGACTAACACCAAGAGCATCTACAATGAGAACACTAGCTATGGATAAAGGAGAGATACTGAGAACAATAATGATTGCCTGTTAGAGAATGACACTGTAAGAGATGAATGATCAAAGTTAAGACTGTTGAAATTTGGCATCAAACATAAAGCTAGCAGAGATGGACATATAAGAGGATGCATTCGTCGTGTATACAACCAGCGAGCTACAGAAACAGTTAGCATTCACACTCTTCGACATATACTGAGGGAGACTGAGCACCTATAGGATTGCCTGGAGTGATATGACGTCGATTCAATTGAACAATAACATTCAAACAATAGTTTTTCCTAGCATCATAATCTACATATCACATTATCATTCAGACTTTAGCAGAATAACTCGGCAAACAATTAATTATAATTTAGTGTATCAGATGTAACAAAACAGTTGATTTATATGATTTGAATTCATTCAATTAAAAAAAACAGACTTTATATGAGAAACTCATCTTTTTTTTAACAAATATAATACTGTATAACAGATAAATCAGACTTAAACAAATAATTATTAAAAAACTCAAATTTATCGGCCATGGAAAAAAACTATATTTTATTTAACCGATCATCTTTCGGGTGCAAGCATTGTTCAACAGAGTCCCCTATTAGTGCACCAGCCTGGAGAGAACATTTTAAAATTAAATTAAAAATAGAAAACACTGATTTCAGCATAAATCTTACTGCATAGCTGCAGATCTTTCAGCACTGACCACCGGTACTTAATGAAATATTACTATCTGACTTTCTCATTTAATAAAATTTTGGAACATCTCGTTTTGCTATCAATCCTGTTGACTACACGAAAACAACTGCACAAGGATCGTACATAAAAATAAAATAATTACTCATTAGAAACTTTTTTTTAAATATCTACCGACAAGAAGTACTGTAGGGAGGGTTATGGATGATGAAGTACTGTAGGGAGGGTTATGAATTATGAAGTACTGTAGGGAGGGTTATGAATGATGAAGTACTGTAGGGAGGGCTTATTTTAAGTTTTCCTCTTCTTCAGACATCCTCAGACATAGCTTTCAATACAGATTAAGAAATCTGATCAGCCTCAGGTTTATTACATTCACGATAATCAACTTTGTTCCTCGCACATAAAAGTCCAACTTTAGTATGGAATAATGAATTGCATAGGCTTCACGTTCGATGGTTATCCAAAGTTTCTGGGTTTTACTGAGTGCAAGTGATATAAATGCTATAGGTCTTTTATTTGGAATGTTAGGAAGGATTGGTTGCTCGACATCTGCGGTGTGTGATGAGAACGGACATATGGACCGCCATAAAACCACAGATATTATAAAGAAGAGATATTTTTGGTCCTCTATGTACAGAGATAGAGTGAAATATGTAGCAATCTACAACATTTGTAAAGCCAGGAACATAAGACCAGACAAAGCACCACTACAATTCACTTTCCCATGGAAACCATCTACATCGATATCTCAGGACCATACCCTCTGGCCCATTCAGGACACCGATGCATTCTTCATCTGGTAGATTGTGGTAGATTAGAGGTTTATTGATGTTGTTAATTAACTGAGGTCAAGCTGTGTAAATTCCCTGAGTCTAATTGTTGATGATGATGTATTCTCAGGGTCCCTATCCGCCACCTCTAAGATCTCACTCTGTGTAAAATAGGCTCTGTGATGTTGTATATGTGCAGGTGTCTAGGGTGAAGTGAGTAATAGGCTGAATGAATAAATTCAAACAGAACTGTAACTCCACAATATTAAATAAAGTAAGACTGTTGTAAAGTTTGGTTATATATATATAGGGATAAATATATATACAATGGTTTATTATTCCTGAACCACAATCTTGTGGACAGGAACTTCAAATCAAGAAAAATGTTTATTTACAGTCTGAAAATGAATAAGTTTGGATCTCTGACCATAATATGTAACACTAAAATGTCACTGGAATAAAGTACCCTCACAGTCTGGTTTAAGGCTTGATCTTATCTCTATGCTGAAATTGGAAGGTTTGTTGTTTAAATAATCCTCAGGAAGGAATTCATAAATGTGGCTGTTCAATTTTATTATGGAATCTAATTTGGATGAGTATACATGTGCCTGTCTAACGGGTCTTAACTGAATAATAGGTTTGAGGTTGTTGTAGGCTCCAGAAGGTTCAGGATCACCCCACAGTTCCCTGCTGGAAGAAGTTAAGAGTGTAGCTGCTGTCTGACTGATGAGCATCCACTCAAATATTCTGCCTTCTCCAGGATTGCTGGAACTTTATATGGCGGGTGATATATTTCCTGAAACAAGAACGAAATTTCCTCCCCTATATAACTGGTTTAGACACTACTCATGCCACAACAAAACACATTTCGATTAACTGAGTCATATGCGTGTGCTGACCATTTGCACCAAACCTTATCTTCCTGTATCCACAATCAGTTCTGTGTGTTCATTCTTTTTCTTTTCAATAAGCTTCAAAACCACTATCTCTCAAGTATTGATTGCCTTCCATAAAATCAGTAGGTGAGGGTGCAAATATCCTGTGACCTGTTTATTTCTTTCTTTTAAACATTCTATGCATGATGTAACATGCTATTTTGAACACTGTGGCACTCCAGAATCCACTTATCAATTATATTTTCTCTTTACTTACAGTCGCAAAATTGTAAGGCCATTTGCAGAACATTTTTTACACATTTATTTCACTTTTCACATAAAACTGCATTAGGCACCTACGTAGGTCGGCATGACATAACCAACTTCCTACTAAGACTGCTTCTAACCACATTCCTACTTATGTGTCGTAACCTTTTCCAACTGGCAATGTCGAAAGCAATTATGGTGGCACACACAACTTGTGGCCTCCATATCTTATAAATTACACAAATAAACTGTTCTCTCTTACCCCTTATAATGAATAATACACAATATGCACAAAGTTGACTAGCAATCAATGGTCTTTCAGATCGCCTATCGTCCAGATGGCAAAAGCTTAGGCATAAAGCTTTTCTCTGCTCTCAACTGTGCTGTGTTTAAACTTTTTTCAAATGGCGGTCTATACGAGCGTGAAGTTAAATTTTATTGCCCCATCCTCAACTACGCCTGACCAATCAGAACGCGCGTCAAGAAATTTTAACTATTTCCCAAGCTACCAAATTGAGCAGTTTATAAGTGTGTTCGCTCGTCTGTTTTTATTTATTTATTTTATATCTCTGTTATTTATGGACTGATCTTTAATATCAAAATAGTTTATTAACCGGCCCACTGTCCTCTATCTATCTATATAGAAACCCTTTACTTATTCTTCCCCTTTTTTATCTATGTAATTTTAAAGTAATTAATTGGGCTTTTCCCTGAACTGAAAATATTACTAAAATAAATTTTTCTACGTCAAGATATTATTATTAGGGGAAATCTTTAGGTTACTATATTTAGCTATATTATCACTATATTTCTTCTTCTTCTTCCTCGTTCGCCCTGAAAAGGACGGGGGTTGCGTTGTGTCTGTTTACGCCTAAGCTGTGATATCTGCACCTTTCGGTCGACACATCCGACTTCAGCACGGCATTTTTAGGGACCGGGTTTGCCTTCCCATTGCGGTCCGCACTCGCTCAGCCAGACTGCACTGCTGCAGACTGTTTCCAGGACCACCACGTGGAGGTGGAGTGCGGTCTTGACCAGCTCTGGTTCGCTGGTCTTGATGCAAGCAGTACAGCTATGGATCGCTGACTGCATTCACTATTGCTGCATCTTGGGGTCCCATCACTATATTTCAAGATATCTCTTTCCTTTTAATTCTCTTTTATTGTGGAGAAATAAACTATTTAATTTTA
Source organism: Oreohelix idahoensis (assembly GCA_024509875.1). NCBI lineage: Eukaryota > Metazoa > Mollusca > Gastropoda > Stylommatophora > Oreohelicidae > Oreohelix > Oreohelix idahoensis. Next base: position 18,538 of record JAMPIV010007972.1, read on the forward strand.
TTTAAAAGCTCAGATTAGGCTTATTTTTCCTTACAACTAAGATTTTATCGTCACTATAAAACTAGGTAACAATACGATTGGTTGTTAATTTTTCCGACATACGTTAATAAATATTGGGAGGGGTAGTGTGTTTAAAAGGGGTAGTAATCTTTTTAACTGTGGTAGTAGAAAAATTCAAATCTTTTGTTAAATTTTTAGCGGTTGATTTTTTGCCTTGAGAAAAATTTTCAAATGCTGTAGTTATTAATAGATTGTAGGAGAACGTTAGTTAATTTTTTAACTGGGAAATTTGAGCGGGGTGTCACACAGATTTACTTTACTACATATCTCCACTGTTAAAAAAGCCTGCACCACTAGTGCAGCTTTCACATCTGTGTTACAATCTTGATCAAATTGACTCCTCTAGGCCTTTGTGTGATCCTGGGTTTCTGCAGGTGGGTGCCTACTCAAGAAATCTGCCCCAACGTTCTGTGAACCAGGAATGTACTCAATGGTAAACGAGTAAGGTTGAATGAGAAGTGACCACCTTAACAATCGTGCATTACCATGTTTTGCCCGAGCAAGAAAAACCAGGGGCTGATGATCGCTCTGGACCACGAAATGCCTACCATACAAATAAAACTGGAATTTCTTTATCGCCCAGACTAAAGCCAAACATTCTTTTTCTACGGTTGAGTAGTTTTGTTCTGCTCTGTTTAATTTGCGGCTGGCATACGCAACTGGGTTCAATTCTCCGTCAGGTGAAGATGCTCTTTGTAACAACGTGGCTCCCAATCCCACATTACTAGCATCCGTTCTCACCACAAATTCCTGGCTCAAATCAGGTAATTTCAATATAGGCTTACTGGTGAGTTTTTGCTTTAACTCAGTGTATGCCAACTGACATTCTGCTGACCATTCTATTTTATCTGATTTCCCTTTACGAGTTAAATCCGTCAGAGGAGCACACACAGAATTAAAATTCTTAATATACTTTTGATAAAACTCACAAAGTGAGACAAAGGATCTCACATCCTTCTTAGTCTGTGGCCTGGGTGCTCTCTGCAATTTCTCCAAGTTCTTAGGATCAGGGGTCATGCTACCCTGATATACAGTATGTCCTAAGAATTACAATTCCTTGCATCCAATACAACATTTTGTTGGTCTAGCAGTTAAATTTGCCTCCTTGATTCTATCAAATAACATATTCAGAGCACCAACGTGTTCCTCAAAAGTTTCCGTAGCGATGAGGATATCATCCATGAAATTCGTGATACATGGATTTTTCAGGGGATCCAATAGTTTTCTCATCATTCATCATTCCAACCCAAACGGCAACATATTGAATTCATAGTGCCCTTCCGAGGTGCTGAAAGCGAGATAAGGTCGAATCTCAGGCTTCACTGGAATCTGATAATATCTCTTACTGAGATCCACCTTGGAAAAATATTTTGCCTTATTCAATCTGGCAAACAATTGGTTAGTATCAGGTAATGGATCCACCTGACCTTCTGTGACAGCATTCAGTTTCCTGTAATCTATGCACAGCCTATGTTCCCTAGAGGGTTTCCTCAACAATACCACACTGGAGCTATAAGGAGATTCACTGTGAGAAATAATCCCTTCTTGTAACAAATATTCTATCTCCTCTTTTAAAGCTTTTTCTTTTGCGAATGGGATAGTATAGGCTCTCATACAGATGGGTGTTGTGTCTAGCAGTTTCATATCATACTCCAACAAATTTGTGTGCCCCGGTCTGTCCGTTAACACGTCTGTATTATTTTCCAGAACCTTTTGAACCTTCTCTCTCTGCCCTTTTGTCTGGTGATTACTAATCTTTACCTGTGCCGGAGTTTCGCATGGTTTCAGGGGGTATTCGTAAGATGTGAGAGGTTCATGTTTCATCTCAGTGGCTATGGCCAAAATCATTAAATGTGCACCTTTCAGGGTTCTCCTATCCTGATATTTCTTAAGGAGGTTCACATGATAGAATTTTTCCTTTCCTTTCTTGTCTATCTTGTAATTAGTTCTATATACCTTTTCTAGAACTGTGTATGGACCTTGCCATCCAATTTGAAGTTTGTTGCTGCTGCCGGGTAATAGAAGAAGCACCTTCTCTCCCACAGCAAGCTCCCTATCCTTCGATTTCCTATTGTAATATGCAGCATGTTTCTTCCTGGCTTGTCTTAGGTTATCATTTGCTAGTTTCCAGCCAATTTTTAAGCTAGTGGTCAGCTCGTTCACATACTGATATGATGAGGTTACAGCCTCTTCTGCCTTCTCATCTGTCCACGTCCTCAATAAAGCTTCCAATGGACCTTTGATGGGCCTTCAATGGAACTTTATTTGGCCGGCCAATATTCGTGTAATTGGAAATATTTTGGTGGTGACTTTACTCCCTTTTTGCTATCACACACTACCAATCCTTCTCTTACTGGGGTTTTCCCGCAGTTTCAGTTTCCAAGTGAGAGGACTTCCCTCTCTTTCATTTTAATCCAGTTCCCGGAATTTCGACCAAGGGATTGTCGGTTGGGACTGGGTTGAGGTCACCTTTTGTACAACACGCATAGTGGCCATTCTGACTGGTTTTTGTGAAGACTGTGTGTGAAAAGGGGGTTTCCTATCCACCGTGTCTACCTTTTTATATTTATTTTTATTTTTATTTTCAGGCCTGTTTTCACCGTAATGCTTTTGTAGGTCCTGATTATTATTTTCCCAACTGTGGGCTTTCCCTTGTGACATTGGTCGCAGGCCTCCACAAATGTTGCAATGTCTGTCGCTATGCCTGGCCAATAGAAATTTTGAGAAGCTCTTTGACAGGTGGTACCTATTTTCTTATGTCCACCGTCTGATCCAACATGTGAGCTTTTCATCACCACTTCCTTACATGAACTTGGAAGTACTAGCTGTCCATGACCATTTGATCCAGTACCAGCCTTCCTGTACATTAACTTGTTCTTCATATAAAAGTAATCAATCAAATAACTGCCAACAATGGGCACATCAGCAAATGTCAAAGAGGGTTTCAGTTATAACCATTTATTGGACGATGCACGATTGACGAGACAAAACTGGTCAACAAGGATGACGAACGATTAACTGTCAACATTATGGTATACAGCGTAGATTTCATATTTAAAAGCAAAACATAGTGAGTCCATTTCGTAAGGTAATCTCTTTAGAAATGTCTGACTGGTTATACAGTATTCCTTATCAATGGCATCCAAGTAAACAAATAATGCAGTTATGTGCGACAGGTCATCTATCAAATTATCTGTGACCTTGGCAAATGATGAAGATCCTTATCAGGTCTTCTATATGATAGAAACAATGTTCCAATATCTTTCCAACGTACTTTGCTGGTACTGGCCTCTTACTTTAATCAATGTTGAGTTATAATAATATCAATTCATGCCAACGACCTTCGTGGCATTAGAGCTTCTATATATATTATCCTTGAGTCACCTCTGCTATACGTAGTATGTATTCGTAACGACCGAATACAGATTCACATCATAAGAAATACTAAGCCAATCCTGGATAATTCCCAATGCAGGAATCCGTAGGATTTAAAATTTACATAATAAGTTCACGTAGGACTCCATTTTGAACACATACGTCATTGGATCAACTAGACGTCTACATGCGACAGAATTACATAAATATATATATATATATATATATATATATATATATATATATATATATATATATATATATATATATATATATATATATATATCATACTTGCTTCTCTTCCCGAGAAAAATCACCAGTATAATGTTGACCCAGGTCCTCATCTTCTTCATAGACGGACGGTCACACTAAAGAATCAATATACCCGAAACACGGGTTCGAACGCCACAAATCAATGGACTGATTCTTGGGCACCAAACTACTCAACCCCAGCTATGACGTAGACTGGTCTTTTAGCAACACGTGCGGGCGGGGTAACCCATACTCGCATTAGTGCACAATCGTGCGCTACGAAAATCAAACTCACCAAGAATACTTACTATCATGTAAGTCGGTGCGTAAAGTTTATTACAGAGGTAGGACCACATATTAATAAATATGAGACTACCCTCATCTGTAAACGACTGTAAAGGCCTACGAAAAGGGCTCTACAGATTCCTTACCAATCCCCCCCCCCAAAAAAAAATTAATTATATTAATTTTTTTCTTTACTACTCGAAACTAGAGGTGATTCAAGTGTACATAATCATATAATATTAATATAGCATGACATAGGATCATCAAAACATAAATATGAAATTTAAGTTAACTCAAATAAACAAAAGGTATGCACAAAAGCATACATCCACAATTGACCACCTTTGGTACAATGTGGTAAATGAAATAAAATCGTATATAGAAATAATGAATTAAAACGAATAGAAACGCAAAAATGAAAAGAAATGTAAAAACCAATGAATAAACAGAAAAGTGATGGATATGTCTGAAAAATGACAAGTGAAAAAAAAATGAAAGAATACAATTTAAACACATGTATAGATCAACACACTTAACCGTGTCTAAAAGTTCCTTTGTGGTACTAATAAAAGTGCAAATGTTAAATCACTGTTCTTACCAAGTGATAGATATTAAATGTTTACAATGTAATTAAATATTTCATAGTGATCCAAATTAATTCTTATACTCATTAACTAAGTATCAACGGTTACTAATCTACCGAATTATTTATTTTAAAAAAAAAATTAACAATGTCATTAAATTTCGTAGATTATGAAAGTTCCATTGTCCTGTTAGGAAACCGTAAAATTATACTAGGTTCCGTTCCATGAAAAAAAAACAACCAAGTGTTCGCATTGTTATTTCGGTGAGAAAATATAATCTGTTTTTTTATTCAACGTTATTCTCTCTTCAATATCCTGAGTAAGTAAATGTTATTTTCACAAAGATAGTCATATACCTTAACGTTTCATGTTATTTTAATACATAATCATTGTAGATTTCACTTGACTGAATGTTAATGACTCTTGTAATAGAGGTATCACACGTAAAAAGTTACAATTGACGAACTGTCAGTGTCGAAGTTCAGTTATCTGCAGTGCGTAGCTGTTACTGTGATTCGTTAGGACATCTCGACCAAACATCTGCGAGAACATTCTGGGTACCAGGTATGGATCGAATCGTGAAACTATATGGCTGGAGAGCGATCGCATACCTAGTCGATTTGGCAGATTTCACGTCTTTCGTGTTGAGAGCAGTAAGTGCTTTTTAGTCTGATTCCACAATAAAGTGTGATCCTAGCAGATATCTCTGGAGTTTAGTTATTGACCAAACAAGTCCAAGAAGTTCCTTATCTAGCACAGAGTAATTTTGTTCAGTCGGAGTTAACTTCCGTGATACATAGAGAACGGGATGCAAGGTGCCATTATATTCTTGTAGTAACACGCTTCCCACGCCGTAGTTAGAAGCATCGCTGCGTAAAACAAATGGTAAGTTCGCATTAGGCAACCTTAAAACAGGAGCATCCGAAAAAAAAATTCTTTATGGTATCCAACGCGATTTGATGTTCGTTTGACCACCGAATCACGTTAGCTGCACCCTTCCTAAGTATTGAAGAGAAAGGAGCAGTAATGGACGAAAGATGTGGAATGAATTTCCCATAATATTGTACTAGTCCCAACAGAGATCGCACTTGTTTCTTTGTTTTAGGTGTAGAGATATTAAGGATTTTAGAGACATTACTGTCCTCTGTATATAACATACCGCGACCAATACGGTGACCCAAAAAAGAAATATCGTGGAAACCCACAAATGCCTTCGATGGCTTAGCAGTTAAGTTATGATATTGTAACGTGGACAGTAATGAGTTTAATCCTTCTATATGTTCTTCCCAAGAGTCACTGAAAAGACAAATGTCATCTATGTACGCAATGACATTGGGATGATGAGAAAGAATTCGGCGCATCATGCGCACGAACGTGGCAGGAGCGTTGACTAACCCGAAAGGCATAAAATTCCACTGGAATAGATCCCGAGGAGTCGAGAAAGCAGTGAGTGGCTTTGCCCTTTCTGTCAATGGTACTTGCCAATAGCCCTTTGACAGATCGAACTTAGAGAAGAAAGTAGAATGAGATAATTTTACTAATAAATCTTCTAAAAGTGGCAAAGGTTCTGCGTCAAATTGTGTGACTTTATTTAATTTTCTGTAATCTACACATAGACGAATGTTGTTATCTTTCTTTCTAATTATAACCATAGATGAAGCATATGGTGACAACGATGGTTCAATTATGTTTAATCGAAGCATCTCATCCAATTCCTTTTCGACCTTATCACGAAAGTGTAAAGGTATGGGATATGGACGAATACGGATAGGTGTTTCATCAGTTAGAAGGATATCATGTTGAATAGCTGACGTATAACCTGGAATGTCAGTGAGAACCTTATCATACGTTTGGAGTAGTGATGAAACTTGCTGTCGTTGATCAGCCGAAAGAGAAGAAGAAATAGTTACATCATTCCAGTTCTCAGTGGAATGAATTGGTACAACTGGTATGGGCAATTGTACATCTTGAAAAGAAGACTCTTCTTCTCGTATAACTGACAAATTAGTATAGTTGTGAATGTGAGGAGTAGGATCGTCAGTCGCTTGAAATACTGATTGTAGATAATCAGGACGTGAATAATACTCTTTCAACATGTTAATGTGAAAGGTTTTGTGTTTTCCGTTAATATCGACGATGTAGTCAACATCGGATATTCTTGAGATGATCCTAAAAGGACCTCTCCATGTGATCAGTAGACGATTGTTATGAGAAGGGTGTACGCAAACAGAGCAGCGGGCAGGACCTATTCTGTCTCTCAATTAATTCTGTCTCTCCCATTGGACATTGCATGGTATATTGAACTGAGAGATCTATCTATACCCAATGTCTTCATAACCTGTGACATGGATTCGGAAATAAACTGGACACCATGATCCGATAGGATCTTGCGCGGAAAACCAATGCGTGAAAAGATCAACATTAAAGCTTCTGCAACACTGGCAGATGAGGTGTTCTTAAGAGGTATGGCCTCAGGCCAACGCGTACACATATCGATACAGGTAAGAATATGTGTATGTCCTCTTGCAGATGGCAATATAGGACCAATGATGTCGATCGCCATTTTATCAAATGGTCTAATAGGTATGTCCGCAGCTTGGATAGGAGCATCATGATATGGACCCCTTACTTTAACTTCCTGACATGTTACGCAGGAACGACAATAGAGATTAACATCTCTATGAACGCCAGGCCAATAGAATGCGGATAGCACTCTAGATTTGGTTTGCGAAAACCCCATATGACCTGCACATTGAGAATCATGAGCATGTCGTAATATTCTAGGTCTCATAGAAGACGGGACCAGAATTTGTGAACGTACAGATGAATCTGTTTCTCTTATTAATCTAACTAAAATACCCTTTTTAAGAGCAAATTGGTGTTTATAATTTGCAATTGTGTTGTTATTATTTCTCTTAGTCACCAACTGAAAAAATCTCTGCAAAGAATTATCATTCTTTTGTACATTAGCGAACAGCTCCCTTGAAATAGGAGAATCATCATCATTACTATTATGAACCGTAGGTTCAGAAGTTGATTCACGCGACAATTCAGTAGCTTGCGCTCTGGTAACCACTGCATTTGCAGCATTGTCAAGTGCTTGCTGTGTGTACACATTGACAAATATGTATTACATACACATGGAGCGACAAACATGGCTCGTTTTCACAGCTAATTGTTAATTCACTAAACTCCAACACGTAGATACGATATCCGACGACTTTATGTCACAAACTTGAGTATAACACAATAACACAGGCAGACTGCCGCTTTGGCCATAAATCATCACATAAGAAAAGCACAACGTATGATGTGCATAATTAGAACAGCATCTCATGGAACGAATTTCACAATGTCTTAAATATATTTCCTATTTTTCTTCAACCATTTCGCCTTCACTCCCCACGTAATCTCTCCTCGCTCCAATCTCTGTCTCGAATGACCTTTTTACCCATGACCCTTTTCACACCTGACCAGTCTTCCCCACCACTTCGTTCACAACAACTCAGCCATGCCCGTGAACTCGACATTAGCGCTTACTGCTACTAATGCATTCATGCCCGCAAGCAAACTTAACATTCACTCATTTCAACTCACAACTTACATAAACATATCTAGTTCCCACCGGAGCATGAGTACTGACATTCATTCTATAAACCGTTCGTGACATCCACCCCTCCCTCTCCAAGTGAAAAACATAGTTTTTCACTGGATGGGTGGTAGATATCAGGAAACCAACCATCCAAAACCTCTGATTACATATGTGGGCAAAATCTATAGCATCAGTGTGAAAATATGCCATCTACAAATAATCAATAATAACATTCTGAAGAACACAAAAATAAAAAAAAATAAAAATAAAAATTACAGTAGAACCAAGTTGCTAGAAAAATACAACAGCAACCATATGGCAAAAATTATGCATCTCTAATTACACACAAAATTAAAGGTGATATATTACATCAATTTCACCAAATTCTCCTATACCGGAGAATATCTGTTCTATAACCCTGTACTGGATACAGAACATATGATAAGTACTTAGCTTATACAAAAATCATGCAGAATACAGTTGACAAAACATTACTCATGTACAAGTATCAAATACTACATAGAAATGGTGGTTAAAAAGAAGAAAAAAACACACCCATTTACTACAAGCAAGTGTTCATAATCTAGATAACGAATCTGCAAGAACATTTAATTTACCCTGAATAGGAAAAACAGTGAAGTTGTACTGTTGTAACAACAACGACCACCTTGTTAAACGTGAATTTGGTGATCTAGATGACTTAAGAAAAGTCAATGGACAATGGTCCGTTTCCAGCAAAACTTCCTGAGATCCTAACAGGAAGAAACCCTAGAGAGTTTGGAAACCAATGCCCACTGCAAAGCATCAGTCCGAGCTGATGACAATGAAGAGAACCTGGGGATAAATTTATGATAAAAATTTATCAGACCAAGTAAACTACGTACTTGTTTCTTTGTTTTTGGAGGTTGCAAATTCAAAATTCTTCCAACTGTCTGATCAACTGGTTTTAAAACACCCTGTCCTACCACATACCCCAGAAACGTTAACTCCTGAAACCCCACCTTAATCTTACTGGGTCTTGCTGTAAGGTGATGCACCCGAAGGCATGATAACAGTGACTTCAATCCCTCTACATGTTCATCCCACGTGTCATGAAACAAACAGATGTCATCAATATATGTGATAACATTCTTCTGTCCCCTCAAAAGCATTCTCATCATTCTCACAAAAGTTGCAGGGGCATTCACCAGTCCAAAGCACATATAATTAAACTGGAAAAGACCCTGAGGGGTACAAAATGCTGTAAGTGGCCTAGCGCCTTCTGCTAAGGGAATTTGCCAATACCCCCTCGATAAGTCTAGTTTGGTAAAATACTTTGCCCCCGCTATTTGGGATAGGAGGACCTCTTGGTTGGGCATAGGTTCCGCATCTATCACTGTGACACTATTCAAGCGGCGGAAGTCTATACATATCCGTAGGGATTTATCCTTCTTCCGCATGATGACCATGGGAAATGAGTATGATGATTCAGATGGGGAGATAACACCTAAGCGTAACATATCATTCACTTCTTTTTCAACAGCAGAAGTATAATGTAGTGGAATAGGATATGGTCTCACCCGGATGGGCTCTCCATAGGTCAGTTTAATATCATGCTCAACTAAATCAGTTCTTCCAGGAATATCTGTGAGTACATCTTGAAATTCGCACAGCAGTGACTTCACCTGTTTCCTCTGATACTGTGGGAGAGATGCAGAGACCTCTACATCTCTCCATGACTCCGAGGCAACCAATGGCAATAGTGGGATCTGGAGATTGACCTCCTCTCCTTTCTCTCCATCTTCCTCGATGACTGCTGCACTAGCTACAGTAACTGTACTATCAAGAACAGCGTTCACGACTGGTTCCAGTTCAGTTGGACGTACTACATATGGTTTTAGCATATTAATATGGAAAATCTTCTCCTTCCCTCGGACTAATATCAGATAATCCACATCGGTAATCTGTTTCTTTACTTGAAATGGACCTTGCCAGTTCACTAGCAGGTGATTCTCCTTGGTAGGTAGCAACAACCATACCTCGCTGCCAGGACTGAGGGATACAAGTTTGCTATTCCTATTGGCGTATGCTCTATACCTTGCACCCGATGTCTGTAATGCCTCACGTGCTATCGAACACGATGTAATTATGCGTTCTCGCAAGTCAATGACATACTCATAACTTGACCTAACGCTATCATCAGCGTAATTCCCGGTCAGTAAGTCTCTCAAAATTTTCATTGGACCCCGAGGATTTGCGCCAAATACTAGCTCAAACGGTGAGAATCCTGTGCTCTCTTGTGGCATCTCCCTATATGCAAACAAAACTCCCGGTAGGTATCTATCCCACAACTGTGGAAAATCTCCTGTCACCTTACCTAGCATTCTTTTCAGTGTTCTATGAACCGCTCGCAGACCCCGTTGCTCTGAGGATGATACGGGGGGGTGAACACTTGGGCTATGTCTAACAGTTTAGATATGTGTTTCATCTCTTCTGAAATGAATTGCCGGCCCCTGTCAGACAAAATCTCTTCAGGAAATCATAATCTGCTAAATAAGCTCATTAGAGCCTCTACTATATCCTTTGATGTGATGGATTTCATTGGCAATGCTTCCGGCCACCTCGTACATAGATCAGCTAATGTTAGAATAAATCTATACCCCCGATCAGACATAACTGGAAGGGGCCCAATAATGTCTATTGCAACCTTCTGAAAAGGGCGAAATGCCAAATCTGTTGCTACTAACGGTGCCTTGGGAGTCCTTCCTTTCTGGCTTGTCTTCTGACACACTTTACACGACCGACAGTAAACCTTCACATCCTTATTGTATCCACGCCAGTAAAACTGGGACAACACTCTACAGCGAGTTCTCGCAATACCCATGTGACCCGCAAAAGGGATGTCATGTGCTGTCCTTAACACTGTATTCTTCAGTTCCACTGGAATAACCACTTGTGTAATGACTGAATGTTGCTCTGCAAAGCATCTGATTAGAATGGAGTTCCTAACCTCAAACCAGTATCGAGCAGACTTGGTATGCCGTATGTTCTTGGACTCAGCCAACTGAAACCAAGGCAGAAGTGAAATGTCTTTCCTCTGCATGTCTACAAAATCCGATGCTGTAATTCCAGCAACCGTAGGCACCCAAGGGATATTATTGGGTTGCGATATCATAATATTTGCATCCTCAGCCTTAGTCTGAGCCCTCGTCATTACTGCGTTAGCAACCAACTCATGCCCATTTTCCCACTCCTCAATATCCTGACTGGTGCAATCATGAACCCCATTAACATTTCCAATAATGAGATCAGCGACGGGAGAGTCAAGGACGCATACTCGAACTCTACCCGACAAGAAAGGGGTGTCGATCTGCACAATCGCCAATGGATAGTACTCGACATTACCACCAAATGTAATGCATTTGGCCATCTTTCCAATATAATACGTATCCTTAACCAATGTCTTCCTAATGCCAATGGTTGTACAGCCCGTGTCCCTCAAAATAGATACAGGTTTATTCTCCACAAAACCCTTATGTAAAGTTAAGGTGCCATTCCCATCAACTGATGAAAGGCAAGGCAAAGTGTGTCCACATATTAAAATAGGCGTGCCATCAGGCTCGAACAATGGTCTGCACCCCTCACACTCCTCGCTATTAAATGTATCAAGTACAGTAGCTGAATTTGCATGCTCAGTGTTTTCCTTTGGGCTCTCCTTTCGACTGTTTCTTCTCTCATTACAATTGGGGCAGTTGGAATCCGTCTCTTGGCGCTTGTAAGGGCTTCTCTTTGGACTGCTATTATAATTTTTCTTTGGGCTGGCATATGGACTTCTTTGTGGGTTGAAGGGACACCTCTCTGGGTCCCTCCCACACTGATAAGATAGATGACGCCTTGAGCCACACTTATAACAACCCCTTCTACTGTAGCCTGACCCAAACGACGGGTACTGTCTCTTAGGAGAATATCTTCTGTCCCCGTTCCATCTTCTATTTCCACCATCTTTATCAACATACCTGTCTAAGCTGCGGGCCCGAGGATGTATGTATGGCTTCTTTTCAGTTTTATCCTGAGCCACACAAGCTGGAAAGGTCTCAGCAACTATCTGCTTGTGAATCGGTTTCCCTGGGTGCGCATTGACATACTGCTGTCCTAGCTCTGACATAATATTTATATCTTTTGGCTTTCGCTCTTGTAGAAAAGCCACTAACTCTGGATTGCAAGAAGATATAACCTTGTCCTGTAGCATAAGGTCGGTTAGCCCATCAAAATCCTTCACAATACCTGATAGTTCAATCCACCTATTGAACAGCAATTTGATTTCCGCAATAAACTCACTAAAGTCATTGCTTATTGTAGGAATAGCCTCCTTAAATCTTTCACGGTACCCTTGAGCAGTCAGTCTAAATCTTCGAAGCAGTGTCTCTTTCACCGTGTCATAATTCATGCGATCCTCTACTGGCAAAGCAAAGACACATTGTAAACTTCTTCCGGTGAGCAAGTTATTGAGCAGAGCTGGCCAATCTTCTTTCTTAACCTTCCAAGATACTGCTTCTTGTTGAAATCTTTCTAGATACACGTCCATCATATCGACGCCCTCAACAAATGACGGGAGTCTCAGCTTGAAAGGACGAGTAGACTCCTTAGTAGCTGGTCTAGAACTCGCAGCCTCAAGTTCCAGTTTCTTCAAAGTAATTTCTTTATCCGCTTGAATTTCAGCTTTCCTTGTCTCTTCCTTCTTTGCTTCCCTTTCAGCCTCAATTTCTAACTTCCTAAGATATCTTTCCTCATTGCGTACCCTCCGTTCCTCAGCATCCGCAAATTTAGTCTCAGCCCATAATTCAAGTTCATCCCCTGATTTACCAAGTGCCTGTCCCTTGGTGATAAAATCCAAGAGGCTAGTCATCCTGTAATATTTATCAACTATGATAACTATGAAAAAATGATGCAACCAAAAAACAATTAAGGAGAGAGAAAAAAAAATGTATACCACCTGATATGTCAAATGGTGTGGAAAACTATAATGGATACCCCTTCACCTATGAAGAACGTCTGTCATACACCACAGATTTTGAACAACTCTTCACACTGGGTCTACACACTGGGTCAATCTCTTGTATCAGTCGGTATGCATTACAAACTGTAATAGACCAAAATAAAATGTGTCTGCTTATGTTAACACAAATGGTATGATGATGATTGAAATGATAATCACAGAACACACGACACTACAACAACTGATAGGTCGGTGGAGAGGAAGTTATAGACCAAGAAAGTAAGAATAGACCTTATATTTACACCCAAACCTATCGAACGAACAAAAACAGGATATCGTAAAATAACTTATATACACGGATAGCAGAGCAAAGGACTGAGAATCGCGACAGAAAAACTCCACGAAAGAAAGAATATTATACAAGACAATAAGTAAACAAACTAAACAGAAACAACTAACGCCAACAATTGTTCCACAAATTACACGAGGCTTCACAACTCCCCAAGTCTTAGACAGATTGGGTTCCCTACAGAGCAATTTGTCTCACAAAACCTATTAAAGACAACACAAGGCAAATTTCTTCAATGAAGAAAGATGGATTGTGCTCACCACTCAAAATCCCCCTTATACAGAAATCAAAATTAAATACTACCACATAATATGAACGAAACAAAAACAAAACACTGGACAGTGAAGTAACCCAAGAGCACTACTCGTGCACCCTGCAGCAAGGGCAAACAGGAATGAATATATGAATATTTAACTAGTAACAAGAGCTAACATAAAAATAACATAAGTTTCGAGTACACTGTAGAAGTGATAGACAGAAGGAAGTCTAGATATGACGAAGCAAAATTGTCAAGTCCTAAAAGGAACTAGTATCAAAATAAACTAAGTTTAGTACACCTTTAAATATAACAAATCATAGGGTTCAAATATAACGTTAATTAATCTGTAAAAATGCTATTGAAGAAAGAATGGAATTAATTTTAAAAAACCTATTAGTTCCGGGCAATAACCTTATCAAGGAAGAAATAAATAACCAAATAAATTAATTAAAAGAAGTATAGCCTATATATATATATATAAAAAAGAAAATATACAGACGCATAAGTCAAGTAAACAGAAGACTTGAAATTTACAAAATTAATAATAAACTTAACTTAACAATATCCTGTGTCCGCTGCTCCACTTGAGATAGGCGCGGGCTTGGAGTCCCGGAGTTACAGCTCAATGATGGATACCACAAACAACACGCTTGACGTCGTAACACAGCACAGTCAAATATCAAAATCAGCTCCTACATGCACCTGAGCTCTCAGTACGGTGAACCGGATCTTCTTCACTACTGGTCCAAAGAGTAGCAAAGGAAACTGTCTCTGTCACTGCTTACAACATCTCCAGGCAAGATGTTATGATTTCAGCCGATTACCAGCAAAACAATGGCCTTGTTATTCCATTACAAGACCCAGCAGACGATTTTTCGTGTCAACAGTTATGCCGAACTACACAGCACAGATAAATTGACGACAGATCAGCACACACTCATCACGGGGCGGAATAACATAATATCAGTGCGCCGAGGTAAACAAGACTGATTACCGCCTTTTCATTCTTCGTGCTATTTTCCAAAATAACACTGTCGATTTCGTCAAAACTGTCCCTTCGCCTCTCCGCCAGTGATTAAACTATTCTTCGCTCTTAAATATTCAGTCCTTCTGCAGCTATACCATTGCTGACTATCACTGAAATGAAGATTTCAGTTTTGCACATTAAGTTCTTGTGACCTGATTCAAACAAATAGGCCTAGTTCTCTGGAGCGACAAACATGGCTCGTTTTCACAGCTAATTGTTAATTCACTAAACTCCAACACGTAGATACGATATCCGACGACTTTATGTCACAAACTTGAGTATAACACAATAACACAGGCAGACTGCCGCTTTGGCCATAAATCATCACATAAGAAAAGCACAACGTATGATGTGCATAATTAGAACAGCATCTCATGGAACGAATTTCACAATGTCTTAAATATATTTCCTATTTTTCTTCAACCATTTCGCCTTCACTCCCCACGTAATCTCTCCTCGCTTCAATCTCTGTCTCGAATGACCTTTTTACCCATGACCCTTTTCACACCTGACCAGTCTTCCCCACCACTTCGTTCACAACAACTCAGCCATGCCCGTGAACTCGACATTAGCGCTTACTGCTACTAATGCATTCATGCCCGCAAGCAAACTTAACATTCACTCATTTCAACTCACAACTTACATAAACATATCTAGTTCCCACCGGAGCATGAGTACTGACATTCATTCTATAAACCGTTCGTGACAAGCATGAATATGTCGCTTTTCCCATTCATAAATCTGCTGTGGTTTACACTCTTTTATACCGTGTATACAACCAAGTATCACATCGCTAACTGGATTCTGTAGGAGACAGGCATGGATCTTCCCTGAAAAGAAAGGTGTATGTAAATTAATGATGGCTGTAGGGAAGGTTTCCACAGTTCCCCCGAATGTGACGCACTTGACCACGTTGCCAGTGGCCAAGGAAGGGTCGATCAGAGAGTTCCGCACTCCGACGGTACTGCAGCCTGAATCAAACAAAATAGAGCAAGGAATAGAGTTGACGTATCCTCTGTTAAATCTTAAACAACCCTTTCCGTGGTGAATTGATGCAGAAGTAGCTGTACAAACTGCTGGTAGACTTGGTAGAATGTGTCCGCATCGCAGCGTCGTGATCGCCTTGGGCTGGAATAGCGTTGAGCATTCTTGACATGTCTTTACCTGTTCTAGATCGATACAAGACATAGCATTATGTTGATTAACATTATTGTCTTTATCTTTGTTAGTTTGTGCTTCAATTGAAGCAACATTGGAATGTTGTCGTGGCCTGCTCGACGATCTATCTCTTCGTCGCGATCGATTTTGACTATTGTCATTAAAATTGCTATAATTACTATTTCTGCTATCATTAAAATTTGGATGAGTCCGCCAATGAAAGTTATCACTGTTGTGATGTTGACTAAATGATTTATTCATAAATCTATGTCTATTTTCAGGATGATGTGATTGAGATCTCCAATGTTGTTTATTATTATTACCTTGATTATATTTAGGATTGTTGTTAATAAAATCTCGAGATCTGTGAGATTGGCCCCATGATACATTAAATGGAGCAGACTGTTGGTATTGTTTCCCCTTTTGAAAATGACCAAAGTTGAAATTATTATTACTCCCCCTTTGAAAATTTCTATCGCTACTCATCGAACGATTTCTAGGGAAATTGTTATGTTGCATAGCGAAAGCAACGGGTAAATCGTCCTTAATCTGCGCATTGCTGATATCCATGTTAGGATGAGCGGTGCAGAAATTTTTGCAATGTTCTGACATTTCTTTTATATTACCAGGCTTACGTTCATGTAGGAACGCAAGAAATGCAGGACTTACTGCCGATAAAACTTTATCTCTTAATAATAAGTCGAAAATACCGTCATAAGATTTCTCTACCTTGGACAGTTCGATCCATCTTTCCAAGGTAAGACGGATTTGAGAAAGAAAATCATCAAAGTTCTTGCTAGATTGTGGGAGCATAGACTTGAACTTCATTCTATACTGATCTTCTGTCTTTTGAAATTTGTTTAGAAGAGCGGCCCTAAGAGCATCATAATTATTTTTATCTATAGAGCTAGTAGTGTGATAAACAGCCATTGCCTCTCCTGTAAGTAATCTGGATAAGTGGGTGCAGTATAATGATTTATCCAAGTTGTATGACCTACATGTAGCCTCAAATCTGTCCAGAAAGAATATCACATCGTCGGATGGGGGGTTAAACTTTGGTAATTTTAGATGAACCTCTCTAAAATTCTCATGTCTAAATGACGACTGGCCTTCATGAGTCTTTTGCGTATTACATTCACTTGACAATCTTATTCTATCAAATTCCAATTCGGCAAGTTTCAAATCATGCTGACGTTTCCTTTTATTCTCGTCTGTCTCAAGCTGAAGCCTTTTTGTATTTTGTTCAGCTATTAATCTTCTTTCTTCCATTTCCTTTTGTTTAACCTCTATCTCCTTTTGTTTAACTTCCATCTCCTTTTGTTTAACTTCCATCTCCTTTTGTTTAACTTCCATCTCCTTTTGTTTCACTTCCGTTTCAATTTTAAGTAGCCTTTCTTTTTCCGCAACATCAAATCTAAATTTTTCTTCAGCCTCGAATTTTTTTTGTTCTGACTCACGCTGAAATCGTTTCTCTTCTAATTCAGCGGCTAATCTCATTTTTTTCTCATTTTCCTCAGCACGTTTCTCTTCTAATTCAGCGGTTAATCTCATTTTTTTCTCATTTTCCTCAGCCTCAAACTTTTTATGTTCCAGTTCAATCTGAAGATTTTATGATTTTAATTTTTCTGCCTCTAATCTTTGAGATTCCAACCTTTGAGACTTTTCGTATTCCGCCATAGCAAATGTTCTATTCTCTTCCGGAGGTATATTAAGCGCCTTAGCCTGCTTAATAAAATAGTCTAAGGTAGACATTATTCAAGATTATTCTGAAATAATTCTACTTAAAAGTGTTACTATACCAAGTGGTCTTCGTTCCTGTCCTAGAACGGTAAATTAAAGTCATATAATAGTCAAATATATTAATAATTAATTAAGTAATTTATGCATTGAAATGTTATGAAAGCATCAACGTGACAGACAATAGCAACAATACTGACAAGACGAGATAATCAAAGACGAAGAACACGATCGCAGAAATCAACAAAATTAAAATGTGAAACTAAAATAGGATGTCGTAAAAAATTACGATGACATCTACGATCAGATAATAAACAAGACAGTTGACAACACAGTGTATAAACATTAATGGTGTAAAAAACTGAACGAAAGCCAGGTTAGAAGAACGTAGTATACAAACAAAATACATCATAAAACTAAAGTACGAGTAAAAATAACTACCAAAAACAACAATTAAAACTTGACGCTACAACTAAAACAGTCAGGTGTCACAGACCACCAGACACAGTGGACCTAAAATCCTTCTATGCTCACGCATAGGAACATTCCACTGAGGGAAGTCTGCAAAATAATTCCTATAGAACACTCAAGACGGACCTGTGGTGAAACTGGTATTTTTTGCGTCCTAAGTCGCCATTCCCAACCTCCCACGATAAACATAAAACATAGAACATGAAACATGAATAAGAAAGTAGTGGACATATTACTAGGAGATAAGATGCAGCTAAACGTGAAACGGTGAAATGAACACGACGTTTTTACTTATCTCAATTGATAACAAAAAGATATCCCTCGCATCCCCGACTGCATGTATAAGACATCTATGAAGTAATGTAATGCCAGAGTCCAATGTTGAAACTTGAAAATTAAAGTCCCTGGGTTGTCCTTGACATGGGATGACCGTTAAAGTTGCTGTAAGGTCCAGGATGTTGTCGCCTTGAAAGATAGCATATTTCTATTCAACCGAGTTTGAATGTAGACTTGAGTTCGATACCGCTACTGAAAACTGGATATTTTCAGGGCACACTGCGCCGCCATTTCTGTTAGGTTCTTTTCTTTTGAAGGTTGTTGATTGTTGAAAGTATAGAGTCTGTTATTATCGACTATAACGCGAATGGATCCCTTCTTGAAAAGAACTGAAGTAATCAATCAAATAACAACTGCCAACAATGGGCACATCAGCAAATGTCAAAGAGGGTTTCAGTTATAACCATTTATTGGACGATGCACGATTGACGAGACAAAACTGGTCAACAAGAATGACGAACGATTAACTGTCAACATTATGGTATACAGCGTAGATTTCATATTTAAAAGCAAAACATAGTGAGTCCATTTCGTAAGGTAATCTCTTTAGAAATGTCTGACTGGTTATACAGTATTCCTTATCAATGGCATCCAAGTAAACAAATAATGCAGTTATGTGCGACAGGTCATCTATCAAATTATCTGTGACCTTGGCAAATGATGAAGATCCTTATCAGGTCTTCTATATTTTTTTTTTTTTTTTTTTGCTTTCGCCCGCTAATACTCGAGGCGAAATCTCAGGTTATTATTTGTTATGTCTAACCTGACATTGATTTTACGTGAGTATCCCTTTATTTCTTGTACAGAGACAGGTGTCCCTCGCCATTCAGGCAAATACTCGCCGATTTCGGAGGTACCCATTGCAGCTGGGTCGGCTCAGGAGCCGCCAGTCCATGGTCGACGACACTCCTTCAAATGTTCTCGCCAGGTCTCGAGTTAATCCAGTCCAAATCCCGGTCGACGAAAAATCCTCAAATGCCGTCGCCCGGGTTTGATCCTGTATCACCCGGTCGCCAGAGCGGTGTTGTAACCACTACGCTAGCGCGGCTCCCGGTCTTCTATATGATAGAAACAATGTTCCAATATCTTTCCAACGTACTTTGCTGGTACTGGCCTCTTACTTTAATCAATGTTGAGTTATAATAATATCAATTCATGCCAACGACCTTCGTGGCATTAGAGCTTCTATATATATTATCCTTGAGTCACCTCTGCTATACGTAGTATGTATTCGTAACGACCGAATACAGATTCACATCATAAAAAATACTAAGCCAATCCTGGATAATTCCCAATGCAGGAATCCGTAGGATTTAAAATTTACATAGTAAGTTCACGTAGGACTCCATTTTGAACCAATACGTCATTGGATCAACTAGACGTCTACATGCGACAGAATTACATTAATATATATATATATATATATATATATATATATATATATATATATATATATATATATATATATATATATATATATATATATATATATATATATCATACTTGCTTCTCTTCCCGAGAAAAATCACCAGTATAATGTTGACCCAGGTTTTTTCATCTTATTCAGAGACGGACGGTCACACTAAAGAATCAATATACCCGAAACACGGGTTCGAACGCCACAAATCAATGGACTGATTCTTGGGCACCAAACTACTCAACCCCAGCTATGACGTAGACTGGTCTTTTAGCAACACGTGCGGGCGGGGTAACCCATACTCGCATTAGTGCACAATCGTGCGCTACGAAAATCAAACTCACCAAGAATACTTACTATCATGTAAGTCGGTGCGTAAAGTTTTATTACAGAGGTAGGACCACATATTAATAAATATGAGACTACCCTCATCTGTAAACGACTGTAAAGGCCTACGAAAAGGGCTCTACACAGGTGGTACCTATTTTCTTATGTCCATTGTCTGATCCAACATGTGAGCTTTTCATCACCACTTCCTTACATGAACTTGGAAGTACTAGCTGTCCATGACCATTTGATCCAGTACCAGCCTTCCTGTACATTAACTTGTTCTTCATATAAAAGTCTTCTACGTTTGGAGGGGTATGGCTTTTTGGGAGTTTCCTAAAACACGGCTTTAGTGACCTATCATCAGCCTGTGCTTTCCTCATCTCCTCTGGATGAGTTTTTTTTTCGTACGCCCGCTAATACTCGAGGCGAAATCTCAGGTTATTATTATTTAATGTCTAACCTGACATTGATTTTACGTGAGTATCCCTTTTCTTGTACAGAGACAGGTGTCCCTCGCCATTCAGGCAGATACTCGCTGCTCTAATCACTCCTTCCACATACCGAGTTTTTACATTTATTCTTGCAATGGGAAGTGTCATGGTTGCTACTTCCTTAGTCGCCCCTTGGATCTCCACTGTTTCTGTGGTATACTGATCTGGGTGCACCAGGTAACTCACGACTGAGTCAAAATCCAACCCAGTATCATAAAGGCACATTATGGTGGCCCCATTACATACTACATCTTCACATACAGGGGGATGGTAAGGTTCCTGCTGTCCAGTAGGTTGTTCCTTCTTTCCTTGGTTTCCTGTTTTAAGGCAGGCAGCGTAATGTTGAGGAGGTTTCTTTTTGCAGTCTCTAGTGTTATGATTGTTCAACTTGCAAAACTTACACCATCTTCCTTCTGGTCTATAGGGTTTCCTTTCATTTACTTGGGGATTTTTGTCTCTAGGATCAAACCTGGGCCTATCATAGTTGAGTTTAAATCTCTGACCTTGATCTCTATTATCAAACCTATTTGGGTTTTGTGGGGCTTTATTACTCTCTAGTTGTTTCTTTTTCCCTCCAGCTACTTCTGACTGGGCTACCTGATATCTCTCCGCCACATTGAGAATCTCCCCCAGCCTATCTGCACCTTGATCCGTGAGAAATTTTCTCAGGTCTGGAGCCATGGACTCTCTCAATTGCTCCATCATAATCATTTTCTTCAAATCTTGGGTTTTCCCCAGAGCAGTCCATTTCTCCAAGTAAGTCTCTAGTCGTGCAGAGAACTGGTGGTAGGTCTCACCAGAAAGTAGTTTAGCATTTCTAAATTTTTTCCTGTAAAATTCACTATTCTTTTCATACCTAACTAATAAAGCTTGTTTGAGAATCTCATAATCTTCTTGGTCTTCTCTGCTCAGTTTTGAGAAGACTTCATATGATGTGCCCCTAAGCCCTTGGGATAATTTTAAACTCCATTTCTCCTTCTCTAACCAATAATTTGTAGCTAGTCTTTCAAATCTACTTAGGAATGACTCAATGTCATTGTTGCGGTCTTTCTTAGTCCGTAACAGGCATTAACAGACATGGCAGTTTCAGGTCCTGCCTCTGTTAAAAGATTGCGCACCAAACTTATATGATGGTAATATTATTTGTGCGTTTTATTTATTGCGCACGTGTGTGCACTATGTGGAGTATGGGTTACTCCTGGCGCACGCGTTGCCAAACATAAGTCGACGCCAGAGCTTTGTGTTGGAAGCCAGACCCTAGCGAGACTTTTGGTCTGTGGTATTATTCTGTCCCATGTATCTGGGATTATATTTGGAAGTTGTAGACATGACTGCTTGTCAGCAGACATGGTCGTCGTATGGTTCACGTACTATGAGAAGGAATTATTATTTATACGATTTTTAGTGACGTTTCACTCACGTTGGAATCTAGCTGGAATCTGTATTAGTAGGTTCCATGAATGGATCACCTGGGCTGAGCGATTCACTGAAGAAACGTATTCGTATTCTAAAGTATTGATTGGTAAAATAATGTATTCAATAATACGTATATGTTGGATCGCCGTTAGACATATCCCGGCGACACAGAGAGGTCAGTTAAAGTACAGTACCTAACCTGTCTTAACTGCTCCAATGATATCTGGACTGCATATGTTCAACAGTCTCAGTATGATTATTTATGAGGCTAATTGAGGAGGACAGATTTTAATATACGTGATCGCATGATCATGAGACCCTCTGACAATTGACACAAAATCAACTGCCATTGTATTGATTGATAATATGAACTGCTTGCTCATTTATGTACATTGATACTGAATTATTGAAGTGAACGCAATTTGTCATGCATCATGTCAAGTGGAACTGTCAATAACCATGTCGTACGTCAGTAACAAGTGTCTGGTACCGTTGATCGTCTCCGTCAATAAATACGTTAAACTGTACTACCAGCCTTGCAGTTTACTTCAGTTCACAACAAGCCTTTATTGACGTGCCTGAATTTATGCACCATTACATGTTGTGCTAATTTCGACAGTTTATTTGAATTCGCGTCAATCAGCACGAACTAGTAGTCATCATTAACCACCATGAACAAACGACTACTACAGTCATCCTCTTTATCTACAACAGGATCTAAGAGAAAATTCATGGCTGAATTTGAGGCCCCCTGACTTGCAATAGTATCAGAGGTAGATGGGCTGCTCCCATTTTCTGGAACATGGCCTTGAAGTTCCAATTCTTTCACCCTTAGCTCATGTTCTCTTTGCAATCTTTTATCTTCTGCTTCCATCTGCAATCTCTTTTCTTCTTTCTCAGCCTCCAATTGTAATCTCTTTTCTTCTGCCTCCCTTTGCAATCTCTTTTCTTCTTTCTCAGCCTCCAATTGTAATCTCTTAATTTCAGCCTCTCTATCTGCCTCTAATTTCCTAACTTCCCTATCAGCTTCTAACTGTAATCTTTTCTCTTCTGCTAATCTCCTATCTTCCCTTTCAATAAATTTGTCACATTCTGAAGTTACATACTGAATCAGAATGTTCCCCTCCATGCCAAGTTCTTTTGCCGTCTGCACAGTAGAGGATCTGAATTTGGCCAAGTCTGCCATCCTTTCACTCTTATACAAAATACTAGGCGTTAAGTTAAAATATACAAATATTAACTATCTTAACTAATTAAAGGCAATGACAACTCATCCAATTTCCACAACTGATTAATTCTATTTTATATTTCCTACACTGGGATGCCCTGGGTTATGGTGGTAAAAGAATCCTGTTAAATTAAACCCGGACAGGACCCCAATGTGTGGTAGATTAGAGGTTTACTGAAGATGTTAATTAACTGAGGGTAAACAAAGTGAGGTCAAGCTGTGTAAGTTCCCTTAGTATAATTGTTGAGGATGATGTATTCTCAGGGTCCCTATCCGCCACCTCTAAGATCTCACTCTGTATAAAATAGGCTCTGTGATGTTGTATATGTGCAGGTGTCTAGGGTAAAGTGAGTAATAGGCTGAATGAATAAATTCAAACACAACTGTAACTCCACAATATTAAATAAAGTAAGACTGTTGTAAAGTTTGGTTATATATATATATAGGGATAAATATATATATATACAATGGTTTATTATTCCTGAACCACAATCTTGTGGACAGGAATTTCAAATCAAGAAAAATGTTCATTTACAGTCTGAAAATGAATAAGTTTGGATCTCTGTCCATAATATGTAACACTAAAATGTCACTGGAATAAAGTACCCTCACAGTCTGGTTTAAGGCTTGATCTTATCTCTGTGCTGAAATTGGAAGGTTTGTTGTTTAAATCATCCTCAGAAAGGAATTCATAAATGTGGCTGTTCAATTTTATTATGGAATCTAATTTGGATGAGTATACCTGTGCCTGTCTAACGGGACTTAACTGAATAATAGGTTTGAGGTTGTTGTAGCTCCAGAAGGTTCAGGATCATCCCACAGTTCCCTGCTGGAAGAAGTTAAGAGTGTAGCTGCTGTCTGACTGATGAGCATCCACTCAAATATTCTGCCTTCTCCAGGATTGCTGGAACTTTATATGGCGGGTGATATATTTCCTGAAACAAGAACGAAATTTCCTCCCCTATATAACTGGTTTAGACTCTACTCATGCCACAACAAAACACATTTCGATTAACTGAGTCATATGCGTGTGCTGACCATTTGCACCAAACCTTATCTTCCTGTATCCACAATCAGTTCTGTGTGTTCATTCTTTTTCTTTTCAATAAGCTTCAAAACCACTATCTCTCAAGTATTGATTGCCTTCCATAAAATCAGTAGGTGAGGGTGCAAATATCCTGTGACCTGTTTATTTCTTTCTTTTAAACATTCTATGCATGATGTAACATGCTATTTTGAACACTGTGGCACTCCAGAATCCACTTATCAATTATATTTTCTCTTTACTTACAGTCGCAAAATTGTAAGGCCATTTGCAGAACATTTTTTACACATTTATTTCACTTTTCACATAAAACTGCATTAGGCACCTACGTAGGTCGGCATGACATAACCAACTTCCTACTAAGACTGCTTCTAACCACATTCCTACTTATGTGTCGTAACCTTTTCCAACTGGCAATGTCGAAAGCAATTATGGTGGCACACACAACTTGTGGCCTCCATATCTTATAAATTACACAAATAAACTGTTCTCTCTTACCCCTTATAATGAATAATACACAATATGCACAAAGTTGACTAGCAATCAATGATCTTTCAGATCGCCTATCGTCCAGATGGCAAAAGCTTAGGCATAAAGCTTTTCTCTGCTCTCAACTGTGCTGTGTTTAAACTTTTTTCAAATGGCGGTCTATACGAGCGTGAAGTTAAATTTTATTGCCCCATCCTCAACTACGCCTGACCAATCAGAACGCGCGTCAAGAAATTTTAACTTTTCCCAAGCTACCAAATTGAGCAGTTTATAAGTATGTTCGCTCGTCTGTTTTTATTTATTTATTTTATATCTCAGTTATTTATGGACTGATCTTTAATATCAAAATAGATTATTAACCGGACCACTGTCCTCTATCTATCTATATAGAAACCCTTTACTTATTCTTCCCCGTTTTCATCTGTGTAATTTTTAAGTAATTAATTGGGCTTTTCCCTGAACTGAAAATATTACTAAAATAAATTTTTCTACGTCAAGATATTATTATTAGGGGAAATCTTTAGGTTAATATATTTAGCTATATTATCACTATATTTAAAGATATCTCTTTCCTTTTAATTCTCATTTAATTCTCAGAGAAATAAACTATTTAATTTTATTTAAAAGCACAGATTAGGCTTATTTTTCCTTACAACCAAGATTTTATCATCACTATAAAACGAAATAACATTACGATTGGTTGTTAATTTTTCCGACATACGTTAATAAATATTGGGAGGGGTAGTGTGTTTAAAAGGGGTAGTAATCTTTTTAACTGTGGTAGTAGAAAAATTCAAATCTTTTGTTAAATTTTTAGCGGTTGATTTTTTGCCTTGGGACAAATGTTCAAATGCTATAGACATTAATAGATTTTAGGAGTACGTTAGTTAATTTTTAAACTGGGAAATTTGAGCGGGGTGTCACGCAGATTTACTTCACTACATAGATCAGTATTCCGTTTGGCCGGAATCATACGCACTTGAAGATATAACATCTTCCACAGTTACTGAAATTTTCCTACAAGGGTTCATTCCAAGGCACTGATGCCCAAAAAGAATAATTTCCGACAATGGAAAACATTTCGTTGGGAACCCTTTTAAAGCCATGTTAAAGAAATTCCACATAAAACACACCACTTCCAGCTTCTACAGACCAAATTCCAATGGCCGTAGCGAACGCATGCATTCGACAATGCTGACGTCCTAGCGAAGTACATACAGGATAACACACAGTACTGGGATGTATACCTCAATCAAGCACTTAAAGCGATGCGGGTTAATACTATAATACCGAACACACGACAAGAATGCCATCCAAGAAGAATTTCACGTTGAAGAACCCGTATATTATAAAAAGCATGTACGACACTCAAAGTTCGACACACGTTGGACAGACGGTTACAAGATACTCGAGAAAACCACACCAACCAATTATATATTGTGGAATGAGGAGAAACGTTTAACCACAAAGGCACGCGTTACACAATTAAAGAGAGATAATTTCATCGCCCCATAGCAAGGTCAAAACTCGCCACAGAAAAAACGACGAGAAGAGCAACTCTCCACTATCCACCATCCAGCTCATTATCTATTTGATGAATTTGATATAGACGATGAACGACCAGTTACAAAATACACTCCATCGAATGATGCTATAAACCGACTGCGTCAGTTCAGAGATAACTTAGCCAGCGAAGACAACATCCCACTTGCAGAACTAAGAGAAAGTCTTCAATACAGGGATGCAAGATTACCGAACGAAGAATCTAACACACCCACTTTAGATTAGCATGAGGATGAAACCCCACAGCAGATGATTACAAATCAAACATATTATAGATCAGAAGTACCAACAACAAGCTACATCAATCAAGACGAAGAATGGAGCAGTGACGACGACATTCCTCTACAGCGAATACGAGATCAGAGAGTAAATCAAACCCCTATTACCTCAGATGCTGAACAACATATAACGCTGTCTGTAAATACAGATGCTGAATTATCCACGCACACCCTTACTGAAATTATCGATAATGCCCCTAGATTACCGATAAGAGCAGAATCCGACATAGTCACACTCAGCCCACCCGATGATCAGGACAACATGGCAGATGAACCCTTCACTGACATTCGGTCAGCCACCAAACGTCCGTACGTGTCTTCCTCTGACGACTTCATACCCATTGCGAAATATATGCGACCGTCAAAAGAGCATGCCAGAAACAAAATCCTTCGCAAACGCCGACCTGCACAGAGAAGCAAATCGACTCTTCAACACTTACCTCCACACCATCGTTACCAACTTCATGTCGAGCGACGATAACTCAACGCTTTTAACGCCAACTGCAACGTTCGACAGTCGTCTATCCAAACGTGAGATAGCACTGTTAGAACTCGCCAAACTCCTATAGAGCGCAGATTTAGTACTAGTTCTATCACCACACCCCTAGTACTCACCAGCTTTATGTTTAGGCCGAAATTCTTTTTTTTTTTTTTTTACGAATGTTTTTTTTTTTTACGAATGTTTTTTTTTTTTACACGAAGAGATGTCAGCCCTCCTTTTCACCACCATACTACTGCCCTTGGTAGTATTAACCGCAACAGATGTCAGTGTTACACCCGTACAACCTATGACCGACAAAAGAATGCTCTGGAGTGATGATGCAGTTTTTTAACATTGTAAAGAAATCGGTGATTTTCTTAGTCCTCATGGACACTGACAATTATAAGTGAACTGAATGAACTTGTACAAACTTTTCAGGATTTAGAACATTTTATCATTAGACGTATGAGTGATTTCAGGTCCTCTCAAAATATTAATGACATTGATTTATAAGTAGTATAGTACGGAGTTTCGATTATCATTCTGCAGGATGAGCGTGACTTTTATACAGTAAAATATTCAGATCTGCAGGATGAGCGTGACTTTTATATAAGAAAAAATATTAGATCAATAATGGCGGGCGTGGGTTAGTAGTTACTAAGGGTTTTTGAGTGTGCGTGTGTGGTTGTATTGTGTTGTTATGTTTGTTTATTCAGGTGTTATAACATATATATACATATATTTATACAACATGTAGACAACATATATATATATATATATATATATATATATATATATATATATATATATATATATATATATATATATATATATGAGATATATATATGAGATATATATATATGAGCAGCAGTAGTTGGATTGTTATGTATTCAAGTTCGTCCTCACCAGATCTGTGCATCTCTACCGCTGGGATTGAGGTTTTAATCAGCGTGAGAATTCCTCCCTTAGTTCTTTTTGCCCTGTCTTGGCGGAAGTATTCGTATCGACGTATGAGGAATCGTTGGGTATCTTTCAGCTGAGTTTCTTGGATGCAGATTATATCAATGTTATTTTCCCTGAGGAATTCTTGTAACTCCGGTTTCTTGTTCCTCAGTCCTTCTGCATTCCATTGAGCCACTGTAAGATAGTGGGTTGGTTGGTCAGTTGCTCTACTTTGCCGTCCCCCGACCACTTGGTTGGCAAAGGCACCGGTTGCTTGGGTGGGCCCTTTCGAGGCTAGAGGCTCGGCTCCGCTCCTTCTCGGTTGTAGCTGATAGGAGCGACGCCATGACGTAAGTCGAGATTTTCGCATGACTCCATACTGCAAAAGCGTGTTTGTTCTAATTTTTCCTGGTGTCTGCGCCGAAGCTAACACACTCCGTCTTCGGCAGGCCGGGTTGTGTTTGTTGTTCAGGGTTGTCTCCATAGCCTTTCCATCTCCCGATGGTAGCTGCAAGGCAGCAGGTTGGTTTGTTTACCGAGGTTTACCTTCCCCGTGGCTAGAGCTTATAGCGGCTCTTACTCGCTTGATGCACCCGTCATAGGACATATGGGGGATTTCAGTGGGGTATCAGTGCCACCTGTTACCCCTCTCCGTCCTGCCGGGAGGACATCGCCGTTTGGTCCGCGACTGCTTATTCGTCCAGCAATACTGACTTAATTCGCAGCTGACACACCATATCTGGAGGTCGTTCCACTATCCGCCACCCGTGGGCGCACCTGGTTGGGGTCGGTCGCTCCTTTGCCAGGTCTTCATAGTCTATTATGTAACCTAGTGCTTATCTTTGACCTTTGGGTTATTCACCTCTTTTGGGATCCTTTCTCAACAAAGGGAGGGCACTTATTCGGTTATTTTCATATATCTGTAAACATTATTTATTTGATTTCTCTATATGTTTGATGTTGTAAAAAGTTTAATGATAATAAACAACAAAAAGAACTTATATGTGTGTGTTGGTCAGACCCATACCAAATTAACCATAGTTATTCACGTTTTGTGTGTCTTGTTGTCACATAATTGTGTGTGGATGTGTCTAGTTAAATTTATCTTTATAGAGGTAAGGGTTTGGATGAATGTTTTACCATACAATGTAGTCGTATAGATAGGCTGGACTAGAGAAACTATTCAGTCCCGAGACAACTTTTTCTCCTTTACTATTCACTCATGAAAATCTATTTCTACACCTTTATTCTCACCTATTTATCACTATCACCTCTGCTCAGACGAGACCATAACTATTTTCTAACCTATCTAAAAATATACGACAACCATCATAGCTGGCAGATGCTGGAGCTGGGTTGGCCACGTCTTCAGAAGATACGTTGATGCAATCACAAGAACAGCTGTGCTTTGGAACCCTGAAGGAAAGTGAAAGAGATGCCGACCAAAAACATCTTGGCGGAGAACTGTGGAGGCCGAGATGCAAAGAATAGTCCTGAACTGGGGCAATGCACTAAGGATGGCCACCAACTGAACAGTGTGTTGCTGCCCTTCAAGTGGCTACCAGGTGTGATGGCCACTGACTGTTTTGACAGGGTGAAAGATGACGAGGATAACCGATTGGTTGAACAGGGTATGGCAGCAATATATTTGATGCAAACAAACGAAAGACTGGAAAGGAGGTATTAAAGAAGAGTTGTCTACCTGAAGAGCAGCAACTGGGAGACTTTTTCAGTTCATCAATCGAGGATTCCTCAGCAAAAGAGAAATTGGCAAGAAGGCGAAGATAGCTGATACCGTTTCACCCATGTCCAAGTTTGTGACTTATGGATGCGACTCATGGGCAATGACAACAAACGACAAATGTCAGCTCCAACCAGACAATGCGTCATGACCTCAGGACGGCCTAGAGTTTGCTGGCACAAGATCATGTAACTTCTACACTGCAAGGTAGAAGAGGGATTCCTCAGCAGTGTTATGAGGGCAATCTGTCTGACTGTATCAATACAATGTTATCAATTCCCATGGTCAGTTATGACTGAAGGGTCTATTACTGATATCAATACTGGTTTCACGTCCATGCACTTGCTCTAGTTTAGTTTTTTATTTTTATTCATTTTGTACAATTGTGTTTATTCTGGAGACGTCTTCTACTGCAGGGTTATTCTACCATAAAAAAGCTGCTCCTAGTTGCAGTCTTATCCACACCCTGCCAAATACCGAGTCACTTTTGAACATTTGTCCGGCCTACCCCTTAGCTAAATTATTCGCGTTTCTTTGCTTTGTTTGTGTAGTACACTTGGATTTCCTAAATCACAAACGTTTCATCCGGCATGCGTTAGTGTAAATATCTTGCACTCCCATTAAAAGAAGACAGAAGTCTAATCAACTGTCCCATTTCTGACGTTTTCTTCGCCTCGCAGGTTGTTATAATTTTCAGCACTCAATTGATGTTGGTTTGATCACATATAGGCTATACGCTCATTTTAATTTGTCATCCGTGAATGTCTGATTTTTTATTTTTTTGTGCATGCATGTTTTTCGGGAACGTCAATGTTTTGTTTTTTCTTGTTTTCTGTATTTAAAATGCCAACGTTCTCCAGTACCTACTTTTTTATATTTTTTTGCTTGTTTGTTTTGTTTTGTTTGATTGTATATAGGCTAAACGCTCGTTTTAATTTGTCATCCGTTTTTTTTTTTTTCGTGAGTGCATGTTTTTTTTTTCTTTCTGTATTTAAAATGCCAACAGTCTCCAGGACCTACGTATTCGATACTTGTGTAGTTTGTATCCGATGCAGATGTCCTCAGTTTAAATTATACAACGAACCCTCCCTAAGAACCAAGGGAAGTAACTCTAAACAGAGACCTCTAAAAGCATTTTTAGCGGCGATTCACATGGATGGTTGATGTTGGTAGTGTTGTTATGTTTTGACTGTGTTAACGCAGAGGCTCAGCTTAAAGTTTAATATTACTGTAATTGTTAAATGTTCAGAAAAGCATAGAACACATTGAACATAAAATGCATCTCTTAAGAAAAGCTAGATTTTCCGTTAACAATCTCCTGAAAGCCATAGGATCGTGCACCAGGTTAGTGACACTGCTTAATGTTACAAGTAGGTCTGGTGAAAATTGTGATTTAGGCTATGTTGTTTTGGGAAAATTGTTTGTTTATCTTGGTTCTTTTGGACATCAAATATGAAATTTTGGTTCATATTTTTGTGTTTACATAAATTTTTGGTTGAGATTATGAATAGGCCGTAGTGGGATGCGTTCAATAGGGTGGCGTGGGGAATTAATAAGCACGTGCTTTTGCACTAGGCCTAAATAATACTTTTTTGCTATATTTCCCTTTATAATTATTGTTTCTTGCACATAATATCATAGCCCTTTGAGAATATCATTCCTGCATTGAGAAAAAAACACTCTTTAATTTTAAAAGTAGGCTACTTGAACACATTTAATTTAGCCTAATTTTTTTTTAAATTGGTAGGTCAGTTTCAGTTCTTCTAGGCTAGATAATATATTTGCACACTTAATATGGTAGCAGAAATCACAAATGTCACATTGGACCCAAGTATCATCCCCTGATTGGCCACACCTTCGGCATTCATCATTACATTAAAAGGCTGCATGACCAACTACTGCTTGGCGAGTCCTCCCTCTGTGATCGCTTTTCTCTGCCCTTGCCTTTCTCCCTCTCCCATGTCCTCTGGATGATCTTATTTCCTTTTGAGTTGCTCAAGACATTCTTCTCCAGTGAGTCTCTCTCCATACCGAAATTGTAGTACACGAGCTGACCTGCCTTTTGCATTGCTGGCTTAGTGTAGCTGGAGCTGCTTGAGAAAGAAGTCTTTAAGTGGAGGAGTGGCTGTATGAAGGTCTTACATCTGATTTAGTCTGTGGAGATGATGTAGCAAATGAGGCAATACTGTTTCGCGACCAACATGAGCATTGACAGGAATCTCCCTTGATGTTCATCTTAGCAGGATCGTCCTATTTACTCCAAAATATTTTGAAGCTTTATTCACAGACAGACATCTCTTTCTTCATTGTAGCATTTTACACATTTTCCATCTCCTTGGATCCATAACAACAGACCATCAAAGCAGTCAGCGGCCATCATGCCTGGTGGCATCTTGTCGGGCAGCAACAAATTGATTCCACTTTGTTTGGTCAGCGGCCATCTTTCGTACAGGGTCAGCGGCCATCTTTCGTACAGTGCCCCAACTCTGGTTCATTCTTTGCATCTCGGCTTCCACAGTTCTTTGCCAAGTTTTTGGTCAGCCTCTCTTTCGCTTTCCTTCGGGGGTCCATGGTATAGCTGTTCTCGTAATGGTATCAGGGTCCCTTCTAAGCACGTGGCCAACCCAACTCCAGCATCTGCCAGCTATGATGGTGTGCATGTCCTCCTGGTTACTCCGAATAAGTAGTACTTTGTTGCTGATGGTATTCGGCCAAAAGATTCTGAGAATTTTCCTTAGGCAGATAGTGTGGAAGGAGGACAATTTTGACATTTCCTTCTCTGTTACTCTCCAGCATTCCACACCGTAGAGAAGCACAGAAAGTACACAGCTCTCTTACAGTCTTTGTTTGGTGTTTTTACTGTACTGGGAAGACTAGCAAAGACTGTTCTTGCTTTATTCATTCTGTTGTTAATGTCCTTGCTTGTTGGTGTTACTATGCATCCTAGGTAGCCTAAGTAAATGTGTCTGTCTGCTCTAACGTCTGGTTCCTTATGGTTATTGGCTCAGGATTAGGCTACCCACACTGAGTGTCATGACCTCTGTCTTCTTCAGATTGTCCATCTTCTTAGAATTGCTAAAATTCGTTCTTCCTCCAACTGCCTTCTTGTAATTTCGAACCATTCAGTGAATAAATAGGGGAAAAATGGTGGCATCAAGCACAATTGCTATTATTCATTTAGAACAAAAAAAAATTATTTTTTTTCAACAAATAACTTCCCACCAACATTTATACCTTTTCTAGACAACTTGTAATGGTACACAGAATAAATGCATCAGATTTAACTGTAAAATTTTGTTTCATTTTTAAAGACACACTAGTTAGGCAGCAGCACTGGTGTAATGATTACCACACAGTGATCAGGTGTTCAAGGATCAAGCCCAGGTGCGGCATTTGTAAGAGTGTCATCAACCGTGAAGTTTGACTGAATAGCCTGAATGGCTCCTGAGATAAACCATCTGTGGATGGGAAGGAGCGAAGTTCCTGACCGGGTTGAAGGAAAGTTCACAGGCTCCCCAGCCCCACAATGACATGTCATTGGGCCGAAGTGCTGAAAGCTCAAATGCCGCTGGTTAAGATTAAAAAAAAAAAAAGACACATTAGTAAAAAACACATTGATGTGTGTATTAAGCACACCCCCATTAAATCTGTTGCTTCTTCTGTCATTACTTTTCACAATTCATCAAAGAAATTTCGTTTATTTGTATTCATTAGTCGTTTCCCTAGAGGCTATGGCACAAAACTCATTTTATAATGACTCAGATGAAAAAAAATGAAATCAACATGTGACACAGCAACAGCTCATGGCAGTGGAGAGTGGTAGCACATTGATGAAAACAAATGAATTATTATTATTGATACACAACAACATAGTGTTAATAGTTTATCCATTTTCTTACCTCAAATGCAAAGGTGATGATTGTTTTATGCAGGGTCACAAAGCGACTAAAAAGTTTCAACTTGCGTTAACAATGGCTGCCAATGAGGTGGTCAGATGACACCTCAAAATTTGTAAAGATTGGAGCTATTTCATTGGTTGTCTTGACCTTTATGGAGAATGAAACATTGCATTTGACTGGCCCATACCAAGCATAGGCAGTGTCTAATGCCCCATGCTTATGTGCTTAATGCCCCATGTTGCCCTACCGCCTTCAAAAAGATGTCAAAATTGTCCTCTTTTCACACAACATTCCTAAGAAAAATTCACAGAATCTTTTGGCCGAATATCATCACCAACCAAGATCTGCTTACTCGTAGCAAGCAAGAGGACATGCACACCATCATAGCTGGCAGACGCTGGAGCTGGGTTGGTCATGTCCTCAGAAGAGACCCCGATGCCATCACAAGAACAGCTATGCTTTGGACCCCTGAAGGAAAATGAAAGAGAGGCCGACCAAAAACAACTTGGCGGAGGACTGTGGAGGCTGAGATGCAAAGAATGAACCAGAGTTGGGGCACTGTACGAAGGATGGCCACCGACCGAGCAGAGTGGAATCAATTTGTTGTTGCCCTACAAGACGCCACTAGGCATGATGGCCACTGACTGCTTTGACGGTCGGTGGTTAAGGATCTAAGAAGAAGAAGATTAAGGGGTTAGTGTTGGTTTAGAAATCCTAAACCCTAAGACATGGGCAACTTATTTAGATGGCATCGAAGAACACGGTCCACTGTTCTTTCTTTCATCTTCATTTCAGTCTAATTTTTAATCAAAGTTATTTTTTCAACTATTCTAATTTATTGATGGAATTGATCAGACTTAGAGCTCACACTTGAACAAGCTTGCAATAGATTATAGTTTGTTTTCTGAAACATGTATTTCTCAGGACCCCTTTTCACTTAAAAATTATTGAGAACCCCAAAGAGCTCTTCTTAATGTGGGTTATATCTCTCTGTATTTACCGTAGGCCTATTAGAAATTAAAACTAATACATTTTAAAAACAATTATGTAGTGACATATATAACATATGTTTTATGAAAAATAAATGTTCTCTTCCCCCAAGAATTTATACATTATTGCAAAGAGTGGCTTTGTTTTACTCATTCATAACCCTCTACTCCCAAAGGAGCATAGGCCTTCAACAAACACATGCCAAGTCCTCCTGTCACGTGCCATCATCTCAAGTTCTTTCCACGATCTCCTTATCATTTTCACCTCTGTTTCCAGCTCTCCTCTCCATGTGCCTCTTGGTCTACATCTGCCCTTCCCACCCTGGGGATCCCAGAACAAGGACTGCCTTGCAATGCTATGAACAAGCCTCCTCAGTGCGCGTCCTATCCACGCCATTGTCCTCCTCCCATCTCCTGCTCCACCAGCACCTGTCCAGCTCCCACAATCAGTTCCACACCGGCAACCCCGCCATACCATTCCAATCCTTCTATTCCATGTAAGCACCCATTTATGAAAGTCTGTAGCTCCCTGGTTGCCGTCCCTGTTGCTCTCCATGTCTCAGAGCCACACAACAGGACCGACTTCACACCTGAGATGAAGACCCCATTTTCACATTGGATCTGACCTCTCCTTATCTCCACATATTTCCCCAAAGCAATGAAAGCTCCTCTTGCCCTCTGCATTACCACCTTGATGTTACCGTCCCTCCCTCCAACCCCATCCACACCGCCATCAAGACACGTGCACGACCCCACATCCTCTACCGGTGCCGCCCCAAGTTCAGCCCCGCCATCACCACCCGCACCCACCCTCACCATCCCTGTGCACCCTCAGACCCAACCGCTGTGGCCTCTGATCGAGTGCCCCAACATCCTGCATCCAACCACGGCCATGGGACAGAAGAGCCAAGCCACCAGCAAAATCCGGATCATCCAACCGCCCAGCCAGAGTACACTGGACTCCACCCCTGTTGTGTGCCATCGATGCTCCCATAACCCAGTCCACAGCTAGCAAGAAAAGAAATGGAGACAAGAAGCATCCCTGTTGCACTCCTGCCCCCATCCCAAACTGCTCTGCAAGCTGCCCCCATGAATAACTCTGCACACCATGTCCCCACTAAACCAATGATCCCCAGGGGAACTACACAGCGCCCCATCAACCCCCAAAGTGACTCCCACCCCCGCCAATTCCCCCCAACCCCCCCAACCCCCAGTCCACAAATTTGATGTACAGTGTTGAACTCCATTCCAGACCCTGTTCAACCACTATTCTCAAAGTGGCCATCTGGTCTGCACAGGATCCACCCCGTCGAAAACCTGCCCGCCCATTTCCCAGCCTCCCGTCCATGGACTCCTAATCTCCCAAGGACAATCCTGTCTAATACTTCCCGGCACCGATAGCAACACCACTCCTCTACAATTTGTGCACTCTTGCAAATCGCCTCTCCCAGGCAACCCAACCAGATATTCCCTCCTCCACTCTGCTGGCACATCCTCCCCCTCCCAGACCCCACCAAGCAATTTATATAACATCTCTGCAGCTGTGTCTACATCTGCCCCGATGGCCTCCACCGGAATGCCACCAGGCCCAGACGCCCCTCCATCCTCTAGAAGCTCCATGGCTTTCTCTATTTCTTCCTTCGCTTGTCTTTCACCGTTAATTTGTTGCTCTTCTTCTGCTGGCTGGATGTCGGGGGGTTTTGTGGAGCTGGTTTATTGAGAAGGTCCTCAAAATATTCCGTCCACCTCATCTGCTCCTGAATGAAGTATGTGAAGAAAGTCCTGCCTTAACACAGATATGTGGTTGGAAACGGAAGGAGTATTTTAACAGCCTTTTCAGATCTTCTTCTTCTTCTTGCGATCGCATCTTTGATGATTACACCGTCAGACGAGTTCTCATGATGAATTCGACTGTTGTTTGAAGTTCCTCTTTAACTCCATATAGCTTTGAATTTAGTGTTGAGTCATTGGGCCAGTATATCTTTCTTAACTGGTCATACAGAGGACAGTCCTGTAGAACATGCTCAGCAGTTTGTTCGTTTAATCCACATGTGCACAGTGGTGAAGCAGACAATCGTAACTTGTGCATGTGTTTATTCAGTTTGTTATGCCCTGTCCTGAGTCGAAAAATAGTTATCTGTCCCTGCCGGTCGAGAGTGTGATAGTCATCTTTGGGTTGGTTCTGTTCACATTCTCCTCCCTTTTTTGCAAGTTTATCTGCCTTTTTATTTCCGGGTACACCACAATGAGATTGTACCCACTGAAGTATGGTTCTCTTTTTGGCAGCTACCTTGTTTAGTTCATTTCTCAGATGCGGGAGTTTACCACCTTTGAGAGCTTGCAGGACAGACAGTGCATCTGTGAGGATGACTACCTGGTGGCAGTCAGAGTTGGTGTTATAAATCATATTTGCAGCTTGCTCTAGAGCTTGAACCTCAGCTGTATAGTTGGAACAGAATTTACCAGTGGGAATGTGCCTAGTCTCATAGTGGTTGTCAGGATATGAGATAAAGATACCGGCACCTCCATTCCTAACAGCATTAGTTGCTGATCCATCGGTATAGGCATGTATCCATGATTGATCGGGATATCTTTCTTGGATCATACTCAATGTGGCAGTTCGTTTTTGCAGATCATTATACTCACATCCACTTGTGAGACCACTGACTGATGTATTAATTTGGAGGGCACTGCTGGCCTGCTCCCATGGTACAGGGTATAGGGTGGGCTTCAGTGGTGTTGTCTTCATGGATAGGTCTTCTTGATGCTGTCTTATGTCTTTTTCCCCGATGCACAAAGCTGCTACGCTTTAGACGTCCCAATGCCAGATCATCTAGTCTTGCCTTCATTGGGTGCATTGGCATACTGTTGTACTTTTCCATCTGGATCATGGTTTTTGTGTCTCTTCTATGGGACAATGTCTGTAGTCCAGCAACCTTCTGCATCTCTGTTATTGGTGTAGTTTTCATGGCTCCTGTAATGAGCCTGAGAGCTTGATTTTGCACCTTGTCCAAAGACTGCAGATGTGAGTTAGCAGCTGATGACCATGCTGCTGAGCTAAACTCTAAGTGTGGTCTTATTACTCCATTATAAATCTTCTTTAGATTTCATTCATTTGCTCCCCAGTTGGTACCTGCTAATTTTCTGAGTATGCCTAGTCGTCTTCAGGCCTTTCCTTCTGCATTTTCAATATGCTTATTCCATGTAAGCCTTTGGTCAAATGTCACCCCAAGATAGGTGGGGTAGCTTTCTTCCTTGATCACAGTTGTCCCTAGGTGTATGTTAGCTGATTTGTCCTTGGGGGCGAGGGAGAACAGTGTTGTGGAGGTTTTGTCTGTGTTTATTGTGATAAGCCATTTCTCTGCCCATGACACTAGCATGTCTGCTGCCCGCTGCATTCTATAATTTGCTGTGGTGACATTTTCATCAGCGCACCAGAGTACTAGGTCATCTGCATATAAGGCAGCTTTCACTCCTGCAGGGAGATCTTTCACCAGGTCATTGATGTAAACAAGGAAGAGTGTTGGGGAAATTACTCCTCCTTGAGGTACCCCCTGATGGAGCAACACTTTTCTGCTCTGCAGACCGTCCAGAGTGACTCTAGTTCTCCTGTTATGCAAGTATGACTGGATCCATTTCATCATGTTGCCTTGGATTCCACTTCTCCTAAGTTTTGCAATGAGGCCATCTTTCCACACCTTGTCAAAGGCCTGCTTGAAGTCGACCCAGATCGTTAGGACCTTTTTCTTCTCCTGGAAGGCATCTTCTATTGCTTGAGACAAGTAAGTAACTTGGTCTTCTATACTGTAGCATTCTCTAAATCCAGCTTGTTCCGGCACCAGGATCTGCTCAGACTCTAAATACCATTTCAATCTGTGGTTGACTATTCGCTCCATAGTCTTCCCAACACAGCTTGTGAGACTGATTGGCCGGTAACTTGCAGCCTCGGTCTCACATTTCCCTTTCTTTAGTATGGGTATTGTGATGGCTTCTCTTCATACTTGGGGTACCGTTCCTTTCAACCAGCTGTGGTTGAATATCTCAAGCAGTTTTGTCTTTGCTGCTGAGCTCAGATTTACTAGCATTTCGTTGCTGATTTTATCTGGGCCGGGTGACTTTTGAAACTTAAGCTTGGAAATAGCCTTCTGTAGTTCTCCTAGTGTGATGGGTTCCCTCATTGGGGCAGGAGTATCTGTCTGTCCCATGGTTGCCAGTATTTCTTTTCTTATCTTTCTCTGATGGTCTATGTTAATCGGTAAGTTGCTTTCTGAACTGTATCTTCTAGCAAACAAGTATCCATCTGGCTCCTTCCCACCCACAGAGGGTGTGTACGGTGTAGTGCACCGGTTTTATTATCGAGGTTTGCTCCTCTAGATCCGTTGTGTTTAGCCTGAGGATTCGCACCCTCAGTTACCAGGACTACCTCGAGGAGGGTGTGGCTCTTCACCATGCACAACGATCTTGGGGTATGAGAGGTTTTGCTAGGCCAAGAGACTGACACCGCAATGGTCGCTCCTTTCATGAACAAGAATTCACTAGGCCTAGGGTGAAGCAAGGGGGGAAACCCACTACCCACAACACCAACTCATCATACCCCCTGTCTGTAAGACTGTGCCCCCCTTTTCAGATAATTGTAGATATTCTCTTTTGATACCACACCAAACACTACACAAGTGGTAGTTCTGAAAGATTAATTGAAACAAAAGAAAATATAAGCTCACATTCCACAAGTTGTCAGAGCTATGATGTCATCACACATCATATAGCCTCTGGAAAACTCCA
Source organism: Oreohelix idahoensis (assembly GCA_024509875.1). Taxonomy (NCBI): domain Eukaryota; kingdom Metazoa; phylum Mollusca; class Gastropoda; order Stylommatophora; family Oreohelicidae; genus Oreohelix; species Oreohelix idahoensis. The sequence goes on from JAMPIV010007972.1 coordinate 58,089, forward strand.
CTGTACACTTGCGAGAGTGAGAGTGAAAAAGGAAAATAATGTCTTAGATTATAATGAAAATAGTTTTTACCTGGCGGACCACAGAAAGGGTCTCTGGGATCACACTTTGAGAACCACTGAATTATAGTAAATGGCACAACATTAATGTTACGCCTGGAATGTGGAGCACATCATGCTGTGTACACAAATGATTGTGGGCTTTCATTCAGGACATTTACTGGCATGGGAAACAACATAAGCCGGTAGGTAAACAGGTCCATGAAAACATGGTTAACGTTTATTACACACACAATCTTCTTGGCAAAAAACATTAAGTCTATCAGAACATCAACGTACATGGCATAGGATACTTGTCATAGCAAAAACTTGGTCTGTCGATAACAGGCTTGAAAAAAAACGATTGGTTGGGGGGTAGGGTGATAAAAATTAACACCTTCTTGTAAGTTCCACCATTATACACTAAGATTCCATGCCGAGCTGATGAGAAATAAAAGACTATTGACCAAAGCCTTTGCCATAAGTATTGTGAGCTCAGTGCTAGAGCCCTTTACGACCTGTCAGCTGTATGTGAATTTCCTTACTTGAGGGTAAGACATATAATTTTATTTGTATATTTTAATTAACATGTAACACAGACTGTGTGTGACATATTTCTTCGATACTGCCGAAAAGGGAGAGGCTGTGTCATGACGACCTAAGTAGGAATGTGCAGGCTTATTTGAAGTGAAATATGTGTAAAAATGTTTGTCAATTGGCCTTACAAATTTGCGTCTGTAAGTGGTGTATTAATGAATTGATATTGTCTTTTGGAATGACACCCTGTTCAAATAACATGTGAAAACATATATAGAATGGTGGAATAAAGTAATCAACAGGTTACATGTTATATTTGTAACCATCATGATTATTGTATGGAAGACAAACATCACAGAGGGACAGTAACGTTGAATCAACACTGAAGAAGAATGATTACACAAAACTGATTGTAGACAACGGAGTTTAAGGTCTGGTGCGACTTGTCAGCACAAATGGCTGACCCAGGTAAGCTTTAATATCGATTAGGGGTGACATTGATAGAAACAGAGTTACATGGAAGGGAATGTCCTTCTTATTTCAGGTTTTATTACCAAGTTACCTGATTGCTGCAGTATCCTGAGAGAAGAACACGTGGGAGTTGAGTGCTCATGCTAAACTTTGGAGCTAGACCCCTTATCTTCATCCAGGAGGCACAACGTTTGGTGATCTTGAATATTTTCAGAGCAAACAGCATCAGAAACCCTTTTAAAGATAAGTCCTTTAGTAAAGGCACTGACAGTTCATCCCTAACCTAATGCCTTTGAATAAAGTAAATCACCTGGGCGTGATGAAAATAACAGAGCTTTGAGTGTAACATTAGGGATATTATCAACCTTAATAACAAGTACTGTGGGTGTAGTCATTCAAGAGACTTTTTTTAAAGAAATGGACAGAGTTTCCACAATATTTATTTCTACTTTGTAAATAACCATTTCTTGATTTTTGAGATTTCCTGACCCCAAAAAGATTGAGGTACAGGAAAAATAAATTGTACATATACTTTTAGACAGATTTGCTTACTTGAATTTCATTAAGTTAACGTTCTGTTTTTGAAAGTTATATTTGTTAGAATACATTACCCTAGACACCTTGCCACATAAACACCACACAAATACTTTACTCTTGGTGAGATCTAAAGGGGTGACAGTTAGGGACCCAGAGAACTTCATCATCATCATCCCTCCTTACTCTGGGAACTTACATAGTCTGACCTCACCTTGATTGTCTATACACCCTTGCTCTTTTCAGAGAAGGGGGTATTACTTATAAGACAAGTCTCTTATCTGGCACTATCCTGGTATCCTCTGATACATCTTTTTGTCCAGGATAACCTATAATTTGTAACATCAAAACCTCATCACATAATGTATACTGTCTATTAGAGACTTCTTTCTCCCCGATACGGGCAAAAGTGGCGTTGTGTCGAAACAGTGTGTCGACACAGTTTAAATCACTGAGCCGAGTGTCTCGAAACAGCGGAGTGTGTCAGTTTGCCCACCTCTAGTGGTCAGTTTTTCATTAACATGCAGCATGCAACATTTCTTTAATTTCTGTCAGGTGAATTGGGTGCCATTGTTTGAATCAGTTGTGTCAGCCAATCCTTCATGCACAGAAATCTGACTCATTGCACATAGTGTTATTTCTGTAACAGTTGATATTATGTCTCACATGTAAGGGTTGAAATGAATAATAGTGGGCTGTCTGTTCAATACGCCTTAAGAAAGAATTCAGAGATGCAGTAAAATGGAGAAAGTATTAGGGTTAAGTTTAGATAACAACCCTAACCTTAATCCTCACCATAACGATGTTGGCAGCTTACTAGGATGACATCGAAGAACACGGCCTACTGTTTTTCATTTTAACTCATGTAAGAATACTGAGAATGCACATCACCTGAAATGAGCCAGTATTGGTTCTTGAAAGGTTCTGCATAATTAGTTGGAATTATGCACTCCTATCCAAGTAATTTAAATGAAGCAAACATCAGAGAGAAATTAAGGGACATTTTGTTATGTGAAACACTGTCATATTAACATTACAACTCGGCATGATAACCAGCCAGTTCAGTACATGACCTAATAGAGGGCAGCAGTTTTTTCTGTCTCTAGTAATGTTTGTTTGTTTGTTGGATCATTTTATTTTGTTCTGGAAATAAATAAAAAAACATACTAGTCGTTATTGATCCCAAAGTTCTTGACTCTCGCCCTTCGACCCAAACATACTAGTCAAATGTCAGCTATTGCTTATTGTTCTGGCATTTATTTCTTGTGTATCCAATGGATAAAAGTGAGGATATAGAAATTTCTTCTTCCTTCCTTGTTTGTCCTGTTGGTTGCGCTGTGTCCGTTTACAGCGGAGCTGCGATATTTGCACCTTTTGGCTGACACATCTGACTTCATTCAGCACGGCATTTTTTTACACTGGGTTTGCCTTCCCTCTTTAATTATTGTCAGTTAAACACTGAAACAGAATGCTTCAGATTGATTGAAATGTGAATCTGGCCTAATGGAAGTCTTGACAGAACATAGGCAAGTGCTTGTTTTCTTGTAGGTCAATATTTTATCACAGAGTTGAAGGATATCAGCACGCTTGCCCAGCACCATAGACGCTGTGTTGATAACAGGTATTTTTTTAAATTCTGTGAGAGTATAGCAAGGAGGGATTTATAATCTGTTTGCAGTTCAGAGGGTTGTGTCAGTCATTACAAATAGGGTGACATTTGCTACAACAATAAAATTTATGGATCATGCTGCTTCTTTTTCAGTTTGGCTGTAAATTAAAACACTAGAATCCTTAGTAAATCTTTATTCAACTTTTGAACACTTGTCTCAAATTTCTGGTTACCTATGGCAGCCTGGAGGCTGGAAATTTAATACTTTGTACCAAACTTGAGATAAAAACACATTTCACTGCTTCACGTACAAGAAATTATTAAAACTTTGTGATGATAAATAATGGCAACATATACATCAAGGCTTTTATTGTTACATTATTTACACATTGACATGACCTCTGTACTGTGAGGGTTAGTATCTGTTCTGATGTCATGACAAATTTCTCTAATACACTTGCTTGGAGACGAAGATAACAAAAGAGATCAGCTTTGATGGCAGCACTGGTCATACCCTAGGTTGTTGTTGTTTAACTAGGGCTGTTGAGCTTCTTGCTCTGTTGCAGCCAGTACCAAATTGAAGACTCCTTAGCATTATCTACACAGTAGATCTAGGCTTTTCTTGTGGCTTTTCTGCCATTCCGAAATGTGTTGAGTTGAAATCATGAGCTCCAGTTTCTCCAGCTAAGCTTGTATTTAAAGGATCATCACATCTAATTCCAAACTAGGAGTAAGAAGGGTGAAAAAAGGCGGTGCAGCAGGTCCAACAAGGCCAATGGACTACATGGGAAGGAGCCCTGCAAAGGTCCTTGACATGGAATGATATATGGCACCTCTTAGGCTCAGCTTCATTATTAGATCAATGTATGACTTCCTGCCATCGGCCACAAACCTTGTGAGATGAGGAAAGTTGGATGATGAGCAGTGCCCCCTGTGCCATGAGAGGCAGACACTTGAACGTGTGCTCTCAGCTTGCAAGGTGTCATTAGGGCAAGGGTGATACACATGGCGCCACAACAAAGTGCTAAATGAGCTGGCTGCAACAATAGACCTGGCAAGGATGAAGGTGAAAAGCAAAGGCAGGCTGAGCACCGCAAATACATACTTTCTGAGAGCAGGAAAGTCAGCACACCCCAAACCGAGTAAGTCAGGTAGCAGTTTACCATCTCTTCTTGACTGTGCAAATGACTGTGAGATGGCGGTAGACCTACCTGGACGAGGGGCATATCCACAGTATCCGAAAATCTCGAATATGGCCGGATATATTGCTGCATTCTTCATCATCACATCAGGTTATATTGATTGAACTGACCGTGCCATTTGAATCCAGATTGGACAAGCAACATTCGTTCAAAGCGGCAAAGTATAGTGATCTGGCTGTGGGTCTGAGACATGATGGATTCACTGCAAGGCTGTTGAGGTGGGTGCAAGAGGGCTTGTGACTCCGTCAGCATATGATTTATTGAAACTGTTGGGGCTGAGGGGACAGTCGAGAACAAGGGCACTGAAGAAGCTTAGTGAAACTGCAGAAAAGGCATCATGTTGGCTGTGGAAATCATGTTGGCTAAGGAACAACCGCAATGGGCTATGGAATTCGGGACAGTAAAATCTAGCCCCTGAGATGGACATTTTTCTAAGTCCACAATACATGGAGTTTTTCGTTGTATTGGTGAAAGGGCAGCGGCTCTACAGATAATCCGCAGTGCATATTATATGAGGTGTTGGGTGAAATTTCAGTTGCCAGCTTGTGACGGCTTCATGCTTCGTCGGCTTCACGACCGTAATTTGTCTTCACTTTGTTACTTTCACAATTGCCTCCAGCTGGCAGAATTGTGGATTTTAAAGCTGCAACCAACATGGATTGGATTCATTTTCTGCACAAACAACAGGAGGCTGAGACACTTGGGAGTCATGACCCAGGTGGGCCGGCTCCTCTTTGAGTGCAAAGGAGAACAAAGGGCCGGAACATTTGATCTATGGGGGTACTCTTTCTGATGATCAGATTGCCTCCTGTTGTATCACTCTGTATAGAGTTTTCTATCATCTGTGCTCTGGTTCTGGGCTGTCCCAAGGAATTGTCACGTCCTGCACAGAGCCACTTCTCATCTCCCTCAGTGAGATCCTACTGCATGCAGTCAACCAGGTCAAAGCCAAAGAATCACATCTGGGGCTCAAGTGACTTTTCCAAGCTTAGTGTGCAATGCTGGGTTCTCAATAAATTTCACCAGTGGGAATCCCAGGAAGTGTGTAGATGATTTCGAGAGTTACTTACTTACTTACTTAGTCGTTCCCCTTCTACCGTGAGGTGTAGAGGTTTGTAAGAGAGAGCGCAAGACTAACCTATTAGCTGTATTCCTCCTGGCCTGGTTCCATTCTAGTCCTTGGTCATTCAAAGATTGACTAATGTTGTTCTCCCAGCGGACTCTGGGTCATCCTGGTGGTCTGGGTCCCTGGTTCTTTGTTTCCCATGCTTGTCGTGGTAGCCGATCTTCTCCCATTCTGCAGACATGGCCAAACCATCTTAGTTGGGACTGGTCTACTTGGGTCTGCAGGGGGTGGGACTTTAGGTCTTGACATATCGTCTGGTTGCGGACCATTTCTCCTTTCGGTCTATAATAGCTCCAAGGTATTTAAAGTCGTCGACCTGCTCCAGTACCTGTTCTCCCAGCTTAATCTGATGTCTTCTTTCTTCTCACGATATAATCATTGAATTTTGTTTTAGATCTGGTTATGACCACCCCTCTCTTCTCCAGCTCTTCCTTCAAGAGTTAATGAGGGAATAATTAGCCTCACAGACAGAGGTTCACTTCCACATATGTATAATAATTATAGCTGGTGGTCATATAAGGATGACTCCAGATATGCCTCCATGCATTTACCCTAGGTATATTAGTTTCTTCATTAAATGCTTGCTCTTATAATGTTTGACCAGCTTAATGAGGTTATACCTTGTTTGCTTGACTATTATTTTATTATTATGTTTAAATTATATCATTTTTTCCCCATTGTGTGTTTGTTCACCGATATATTTGTTAGTATATTGAAGTTTCCTGTTATTTTCTAACTGTTAAGCTAACCAAAACCCTTTCCATTTTATAAGTTTTATGTTACATGCCATAGGAATACGATTTACACATTGTGATGTTTTATTTCAATCTTTAGATCAAGGCATAGTCGCTATCTAAATGAAGAGGCAAGAGATCGGATCCGTGTATTGAAACCAGGGGACCAACTACATGGATACACCGTACAAAGAGTAGGACATTATTTTTTGTGCTTACATTGTATTTGTAGAATGTATATTGTTAATGCTGAAATGTGATGTTATCTGTTGCTTGCAGGAACTGTTAAGGCATACTTGAAAGTTGTTTATAGGTGTGTTTGAATTTGGGAGGAAGCGGAGAGTTCTTTAGTACATCTGGGCTGATTAGAGTTATCTGAGCACCTATTTTCTCTTTAAATTCTTAATTCGTGTTTGATGTTTTCTTCAGGTGGAAGAAGTGCCTGATTTTTTCATCACGGCAGCAATGCTCACACATGACAAGACAGGTGCCCAACATCTTCACACAGCAAGGGATGATGATAATAATACTTTCAGGTTAGTTGCAAAGTGTCAGACTACCACTCATTATACTTTTTATTTTTTTTGGGGTGGGGGGATGTTTGTTGTAGATGATGTTTTGTATTCTTATTTTGATATCGCTGTCTGTCCCTCCAACTTTGTCTATATTACTGCCAAGATATGTGTATGATTCTACATCTTGAATTGGTGTTTCTTCAAGTTCAACCCTGTTATCATTACCTGCATTTATTCTCATTATTTTTGTCTTTTCCCTGTGTATTTTCAGACCCAATTGCTGTGACCTCTCATCGAGTGTTTTCAATTTGTCTTGCATCTGATTACGGTTATGGGACAGAAGAGCCAAGTCATCAGCAAAATCCAGATCATCCAACTGCTTAGTCAGAGTCCACTGGATTCCATTTCTGTTGTGTGTTGTCGATGATCTCATAACCCAATCTATTGCCAGCAAGAAAAGAAATGGAGATAAGAGGCATCCCTGTCGCACTCCTGTTCTTATCCCAAACGGTTCTGTAAGCTGTCCTTCATGAAGAACTCTGCATGTCATGTCTTCATATGTTTTCTTTATTAAATTAATGATCTTCAGGGGAACTCCATAATGCCTCATCAATTTCCAAAGTGATTCTCTGTCTACACTGTCAAATGCCTTTTCGTAGTCCACAAATCCGATGTATAGTGGTGAATTCCATTCCAGACTTTGTTCAACTATTATTCTCAAAGTGGCTATCTGGTCTGTACATGATCTGTTATGTCGAAAACCTGCTTGTTCATCTCTCAGTTTCTTGTCTATGGACTCTTTTAATCTCTCAAGGATAATCCTGTTTAATACTTTTCCTGGCACTGATAGTAACATTATTCCTCTATAATTTGTGCACTCTTTTAAATTTCCCTTCTTAGGCAACTTAACCAGATATCCTTCCTTCCATTCTGCTGGTATCTCTTCCTTTTCCCAGACTTTACCAAGTAATTTATATAACATCTCTGTAGCCGTGTCGATATCTGCTTTGATGGCCTCTGCTGGAATGCCATCAGGTCCAGACGCTTTTCCCTCTCTTAGAAGCTTTATGGCTTTCTTTATTTCTTCCTTCGTTGGTCTTTCACCGTTAATTTGTAGCTCTTCTTCTGCTGGCTGGATGTCCGGCGGGTTTTGTGGAGCTGGTCTATTGAGAAGGTCCCCAAAATATTCTGTCCACCTCTTCATTTGCTCTTGTATATTGCTGAGCAGTTTCCCATTCTTGTCTTTTATGAGGCAACTTGTTTGCTTGTATTTCCCTGTTAGCTTCTTTGTGCTGCTATAAAGTTCTCTCATATTTCCTTTGGCTGCAGCATCTTCTGCCTCTCTTGCCAACTCCTCAATATACTTCCTCTTGTCTCTTTTGATACTTCTTTTTACTTCTTTGTTTGCTTCTGTGTACACTTCTTGAGCCTTGGCTTTGGAGCTTCTAGTTTTGCTTGTGTTTAACTCTGCTTTCTTGTTTTTTCTGTCTTTTATCTTATTGATGGTTTCTGTTGTTATCCATGCTTTTTGTTGTCTTTCCCTTTTCCCCAGTATTTCTTCACATGTCTCCTTCCATACTGTTTTGACCTGCTGCCAATAGTCTTCTGTATTCTCTACATCTTCCAGCTGTTGGAGCACTTGGAATTTGTTGGATACTGTGACCGCAAATTTGTCTCTTGTTTCTTGATTTCTTAGCTGTCCTACATTAAACTGTTGTCTATAATTTTGCATTGTTGCATATCTCTTGAGTTTCATTTTTACTTTGGCTATCAGAAGATGGTGATCTGATGCCACATCTGCTCCTCTATATACCTTTACATCCTGCAATGATGATCTAAACTTCTTGTTTATGCATATATGATCAATCTGATTTTCTGTTCTATGGTCTGGTGATATCCATGTTGCCTTGTGTATTCTCTTATGTGGAAACATGCTTCCTCCTATAGCCAGTTGATATGAAGCACAGAAGTTTGCGAATAGCTCTCCATTTTCATTCATTACTCCTAGCCCATGTTTTCCCATGACTTCTTCAAATCCAGTGTTGACTGTACCTATCTTTGCATTCATGTCACCCACCAAAATTGTGATGTCTCTTCTTTTTACTTTATCCATAATTTCCTGTAGTTTAGTATAAAATGCTTCTTTCACAGACTCTTCTTTGTCATTAGTTGGTGCATAACATTGGATGACATTTACATGAATTTTCTTTTTAGCTGTTTTGAAAGAAGCTGTTATTATTCTGGGTCCAACAGCTTCCCATTCAGTTAGTGCTTTCTGTGCTTCTTTAGATAACATAAGAGCTACCCCTTCACTGTGGTGTGAACTTTCGTCTTCATGTCCTGACGACAGCACCAATTCACCTGTGATGAGTTTCTTCCTGTCTACCCCCTTCCACTTTGTTTCACATATTCCCAGAACCTTTATTTTGTATTCCCTCATTTCTGCTGCTACTTGCGCCACTTTCCCTTGTTCGTTTAATGTCCGAACATTCCAGGTGCCAAATCTGGAAGTTCTCCTAGAAGAAAGAAGGTTAGTCAGCAACACAGACTCCTTTCGGCTTTCTCTGTGTTGCATCATACGCCTCCCCGCGAGAGGACCTTCCCCTGTCTTGGATGGCTGTGTTTTATTTTCTTTATTTGACTTGTCCATATTTGTTGAAGTTTTTTGTGGTTTAAATTTTTTTACAGGATGGTGTAACCGGCCCCATGCCCAACCCTCCTTAGTCGCTTTTTACGACATGCTTGGTAGGGGACAGTGTTACTATTCTTTGCTCCCCTTTCGGGCCCCGGTAACACACATCTATGCTAGTCAGCTTGGTACTTTAACTGATTCCGTACGCAAGATCTTTTAAAAGACGCAATGGCCGACCGCTGTGACCGCAAGATCTTTTAAAAGACGATGATTTATTTCGTTGTTTCTTTCTATTCTGATATTTTATACTGCCCGGAATTTATCTCGAACGGAAGTAAACACAAAACTGGGCAAATTTCAACAAGCTTCAACGTCTTTTATTTGCGTTAGAAGGGATTATTTCACATTTATTTTCATCTTTAATCGTGTTTTGTCGTATCGCCATAATGGCCGAAAACACACAGGATATGTTACTAATATGTGAACAAACTGTGTGATCAACCATAACTTTCTTACTTTTTCTGTGTTTCTAAATGGATTACCTGCACAAAGAGAGCAGTGAAACTGTATTGTGATAACAATTTATGTTACAAGCCTTACGTAAGTCAAAAATTTTTGTTCAAAATTTCAAGTTATCTTTTTTTCCGTGTACATGTTATCTGTTATAACATAAACATAACATAAAATTAGCTAGAAAGGCATATGGATTTATATTGTTCATCCAATGTACTTTAATTTGATATATAATATGTTATACTTAACTCATGATTAGACACACATTGTCAGTAAACGTAAATTATGTATGTGTAAATTTTTGGGGCTTAAAAATAATTCCGTCCAGAGCTGAAAATAATTACGTACTGAATCAGTTAAGATGGTTATTTGTAACTTCACTACAAAATCTAAGATAATGAAAGTTCATGGCAAGAGTAAAAGCATATTTATATAGAGGAGATTTTGTGGCAACAAGGTAAATGTTAAGTCAAGATTGTTACTGCTAACATTATGGCTGTGTTAAGGTATTCATTAAAAACACTTGTGACATGCAGACAATTCAAGATGCTACAGAATTTAGGAATGGAGAGACCTGATCTCTGACACCATCCAGAATACCCCCTTTAGCAGATGTCTGAGTATGTGTTCTGAGTAGGTAAAAATATGTTTTAATCAGCATTAGTAGTGATTCACTGAATATTTTTCATTGCCTTTTTTTTTTTTTTTTCAAAAGTTTTTTTAAAATTTTGTTTTAAACATACTCTTTTCTTTTTAAATTTTTATCTGATACTTACATTGTTGTTTTCCATGACAGTGTCAGATACTTATATTGTTGTTTTCCATGACAGTGTCAGATACTTACATTGTTGTTTTCCATGACAGTGTCACATTTAGGACCACTCCAATGGACAGCACCGGAGTCGCAAATATTCTGAAGCACACAGTACTTTGTGGTTCTGAGCATTTCCCTGTACAGGATCTTTTCTTCAAGATGAACAGCAGATCTATGGCTACATATATGAATGCTCTAACAGGTCAGTCAAATTTGCTTTTCCATAATACAACAAAGCAGTCTGAGATGGTCAGATCTTATCAGGACTCAACTACAGACAACACATACTAGAACCTAGCACAGAAATATCACACTGCTAGAACCTAGCACAGAAATATCTCATTTCTAGAACCTACCACAGATATATCGCATTGCTGAAACCTAGTACAGAAAGATCACACTGCTAGAACCTAGCACAGAAATATCTCATTTCTAGAACCTACCACAGATATATCGCATTGCTGAAACCTAGTACAGAAAGATCACACTGCTAGAACCTAGTCTGCTAGAACCCAGCACAGAAATATTGCATTGCTAGAACCTAGTACAGAAAGATCACACTGCTAAAACCTTCTTCTTTGATCCTTAGCTGCCGACTGTCAAAGCAGTCAGTGGCCATCATGCCTGCTGGCGTCTTGTGAGGCAGCAACAAACTGCTTCCACTTTGTTCGGTCGCGGCCATCCTAGTACAGAAATGTTTCATTGGTAGAACCTAGTACATAAATATCTCATTGCTAGAACCTAGTAGTACAGAAATGTCTTATTGTTAAAACGTAGTACAGAAATATCTCATTGCTAGAACCTAGTACAAAAATGTCTCATTGCTAGAATCTAGTACAGTAACATCTCATTTCTAGAATTTAGTACAGAAATGTCTCATTGCAAGAAGATAGTACAGAAACCTCTTACATAAATCCTTGTGAACGTGTAACAAAGTTATCACACTCTTGTAGAACCTCTTACTCATGCAGAACTTATTCTTCTTCTGCGTTCGTCCTGAAAAGGACGTTGGTTGCGTTGTGTCGCCGTTTACAGCAAGGCTGCGATATCTGCACCTTTCAGCCCGACACATCCGACTTCAGCACGGCACTTTTTTAGGACCGGGTTTGCCTTCCCACTTTGATCCATACTCTCTCAGCCAGGCTGCAGTGATACAGCCTGTTTCCGGGACTACCACTTGGAGGTGGAGTAGGGTCTTGGTCAGCTCTGGTACGCTGACACAAGCAGTCAGCTATGGGTCGCTGACTGCATTCCACATTTGATGCGTCTTAGGTCCTGCAGAACGTATTACAGAAATATCTTACTTTTGAAGAACTTATTATAGAAATATCATACTTTTGTAGAACCTACTTCAAAAAAAAAATGTCAAAGTCTTGTAGAACCTATACAAAAATACCATACTCATGTAGAACCTATTACAAAAATATCATACTTTTGTAGAACCTATTATCTACCCTTCCAAGATGGAGGTGAAATTCGTTTCTCACCTTAGACGCCGAAAGAAAAACATCAGGAATGTGTATATTTCGATGGATAGTACCATGTTATGTTAAATTATAGAATAAAAGATACACCAGAGTATCTAGTGGTGTAGATATTTTCCTATAACTGACCTCGAAACCCTCGAATCGGTCGGTTGGATCGGAGGGTTGATCAGTGAGTTAACAATTCACTATCGTAAAACAAGCTATTGTTACCGAAACAGAACCAGGCTCGACAGTAAACATGACTCACTCTAATATCTTGGGGGCTAAGGAGATCTTTAAAATTGGATACTGGAATGTAAGAACTATGTATCAAGACGGAAAATTGGAAGAAGTAATTAAAGAAATGGATAATTATAAGTTGGATATATTGGGTGTCAGCGAGTGTAGATGGACGGGAAAGGGCATAACATATATTTCAGAAGAAAAAAAGCAAATTATATACTCTGGTAGTAATGATAATCGTCACACAGAGGGAGTAGCCATCCTAATGACACAGAAAGCAGCAGCATCGCTTATCAGCTGGGTACCTATCAATGAGAGGCTAATATTAGCTAGATTTCAGACACGATTTTTCAAGCTCTCAATTGTACAATGTTATGCACCAACTAACGACGCTCTTGATACCACAAAAGATGACTTCTATGAAGCACTTCTAAGTACCATCAACACAATACCCAAGCATGACATAATAGCAGTCATGGGTGATTTTAACGCCAAAGTAGGTGACAACAACGATGGAGTACAAAGATATCTCGGTACTCATGGCATAGGCTGTATGAATCAAAATGGCGAAAAACTTCTAGAACTTTGTGAAATATCAAACCTCGTTGTGGCAGACACCATCTTTCCACATAAGAATATCCACAAGATAACATGGAATTCACCTGATGGCAGAACTAAGAACCAGATAAATCACTTCTGCATAAGCGCTAAATTTCGCTCATCAGTTCAAGACGTCAGAGCATACAGAGGTGCAGAGATCGGAAGCGATCATAACCTCTGCATAGCTAAACTAAGAATTAAACTGAAGAAGTTATACCAACAGAATACAAATAGAAGAATAGATGTACACAGACTGCAATCAAATGATATAAAGGAGGAATATAATGTCAAAATGAACAACTATTTCGATGCTTTAGGCAAAATTGACAACGATATCACCACCAAGACAATTGATACTAAATGGGAACAACTGAGAACAGCAATGACAGAAGCAGCAGTAGCGACCACCGGATACCTAGTACATAAAAAGAAAAAAATGGATGAGAGAAGATACTTGGGATAAAATACAAGAAAGGAAAACAGCAAAACTTAAACTACTAGCGGCAAGTACACATAATGCAGTTGAATCTTGCAAACTAACTTATAACTTGTTAAATAAAGAAGTGAAGACAAAAACTCGAAGAGATAAAAGACATTTCATCAATGAACTGGCCGTAGAAGCTGAAAATGCTGCAAGAACTGGTAATAGTAGGTGCCTTTATCAAATTACAAAACAACTATGTCACCAGCCTACTGCTATGGAAACACCTGTTAAAGGTAAATTAGGGAATTCAATACCAACAGAAAAAAGAACAAATGAAGAGATGGGCTGAGCACTTCATGGAGGTGCTAAACAGACCACCACCAACAGTAACACCTGATTTTAATAATGAAACACCCACAACCACCTTGCCAATAACTTGCGATGAATTCACGCTGGACGAGATCAAACAAGCCGTTAAAAGATTAAAAAAATTTTAAAGCTGCTGGAGTTGACGAAATTTCAGGGGAAATGATTAAAGCAGTTAATGACAACAACCTCTTGAGAATTTTAGATATTATAAATGAAGTATGGAGAGAAGAACAACCACCACAACAATGGAAAGACAGTATTATTGTAAAGTTACCGAAGAAAGGTGATCTATCAGACTGTAATAACTGGCGTGGTATATCTCTATTATCAGTACCTGGAAAATTATTATGTTGCATGATGTTAGAAAGACTTAAATTGCATGCTGACGAAAAGATCAGAGAAGAACAAGCGGGTTTCAGGCCGAAACGATCATGTATTGATCAAATATTCACACTAAGAACAATTATAGAAGAATCAGTGGAAAGGCAATCGCCACTTATTATCACCTTCGTCGATTTTCAAAAAGCCTTTGATAGTCTACACCGCCCATCATTGTGGAAGATACTTACAATCTATGGTTTTCCAACAAAATATGTGAATATAATCAAAGCGCTATATGACAATGCAAGATGTTGTGTTAGAACAAATAAAGGGAATACAGAATGGTTTACAGTAGAAACAGGGGGTGAAACAAGGCTGTATTATGTCACCACTACTTTTTGGAATAGCTATTGATTGGGTTATGAGAAACTATACCCACAATGAACAATTGGGTATAAAATGGACAAATGGAAAATTCCTGGGGGACCTGGATTTCGCAGATGATGTAGCATTCTTAAGTTCAACACCAAGACAATCCCAAGAAGCAATAAATAATTTGTGTCATCTCTCGGTTAAAATAGGTCTCCAAATAAATGCCTCTAAAACTAAAGCTATGAACTTTTCTAACGAGACCTTTGATATCATCTTGAACGGGGGAAAAACTACAGAAAGTTGAAAGTTTCAATTATTTAGGCAGTAAAATGACTCAGGATGGTGACACAACAAGAGAAATCCATACTAGAATTGCTTTGGCAGCTAGCGCCTTCAATAGATTATCTAACATTTGGAAATTACGATCATTGAATATACATACCAAGCTTCGTCTGTTTAATTCAAATGTTATCTCAGTGTTAACATACGGCTGTGAGAGTTGGAAAATAACAAAATCATTGGAGAACAAGCTGAATACATTCGAGAACAAATGTCTTAGAAAACTCATGAACATCAGTTGGAAAGAATTCAAGACTAATCGACAAATAAGAGAAGAATCTAGGCAGAAATATGTCTCCGACTATATAAGGAAAAGACGATGGTCATATATCGGTCATGTCCTACGAATGCAAAACAACAGAATACCACTACAGGCGCTCACTTGGGTTCCTGAGGGTAAGAGGAAAAAAGGAAGACCAAAAGAAACACTCAGAAGAACAATAATAAGAGAAGGAAGAACGTTGGGCCTAAATAATGTGCAAGAGCTAAGAGGAGTGGCGTCACAACGAACAACCTGGAGAGCACTGGTTTCTGCCTTATGCGCCGTGTTTGGTGCTTAAAGAATTTATTATTTATTATTATTATTATTACAAAAATATCATACTTTTGTAGAACCTATTAGGAACATGAGGTTGGGACCAGAAGACGCAGCAATAGAGACCGCAGTCAGCGACTCATAGCTTGACTGCCTGCGTCAGGACCAGCGAACCAGAGCTGGTCAAGACCGTGCTCCACATCCACGTGGTGGTCCTGGAAACAGTCTGCAGCAGTGCAGTCTTGCTGAGCGAGCACGGATCGCAATGGGAAGGCAAACCCGGTCCTAAAAAATGCCGTGCAGAAGTCGGATGTGTCGACCGAAAGGTGCAGATATCACAGCTACGGCGTAAACAGACACAATGCAACCACCGTCCTTTTCAGGGCGAACAAAGAAGAAGAAGAAGAAGAAACACGAGGTTGAGAATTCTGTTCACCAGGTCATCATTGATGACCAGAAATTTGAGATAGGTGACCAAACTAACAAGGAAGAACATTCCAACACCTCTGATTCATGCTATACAGAGCTTCTACAAGTCTTGCAGAAATTATGTGAGGACAGCAAACCATAAGTCAGAAGAGTTCAGGACCACCACTGGTGTAAGACAAAGTGATATCCTGTCACCTTATCTTTTCATACTCCTCATGGATGATGTCATCAAGGCATGTAAGGAGAGAACAAGAAAGTATTCAGTGGGGTACTGGAAGATGAGACAGGTCTGTATTTCAGAGCTAGCATTTGCTGATGATGTTGTCCTGATTGCTAAATCAGAGACACATCTCCAATCCAACCTGCAAGTCTGGAAGGAAGAGCTGGAGAAGAGAGGGATGGTCATAAGCAGCTCTAAAACAAAATCCATAGTGATATCACGAGAAGAAAGAAAACATCAGATTAAGTTGGGAGGACAGGTCCTGGAGCAGGTCAACCACTTTAAATATCTCAGAGCTATTATAGACCGAAAGGGGGGCATCAAAGAAGAGTTGGCCACTCGAAAAGCAGCGGCTGGGAGACTTTATCAGGCCATAAATCGAGGATTCCTCAGCAAGAAAGAGGTTGGTAAGAAAATGAAGATGGCTGTATACCGCTCCACCTATGTCCCAGTCTTGACATATGGATGCGAGTCATGGGCAATGACTACAACCCACAAAAGCCAGATCTAAACCTAAGAAATGAGGTATCTGAGGAAGGTGGTTGAAGTAACAAGAAGAGACATGGTCCGCAACCAGACAATACGTCAAGGCCTAAAATCCCACCTGCTGCAGACCCAAATAGTGGTAGAGAAGGGGAATGACTAAGTAAGTAAGACCAAACTAAGTTGTATATATTTTTGTTTTATTTATTGTCACAATACCCCACCCATTCACTAGCCATCCATCAGGGTCTTACTACAGTATGCTACCATGATTAACGTAACACTACTACATATTGATGCATTTTGTTTGGAAATAAGTATTGGACCATGAACTTAAATTTCATACACATGCAACTTTATGTGTGTAGTCAGTCATGCACTCACACACTTGACTGTACAGACATTATCATGATGTGTGTATATCTCACAGCCTATGACTGGACTATGTACCTATTCTCAAGCCAAAACAGGCAGGATTTCAAAAACCTAATGGCTGTCTACTTGGATGCGGTTTTCTTCCCTCTCATCCGGGAATCAGATTTCTGGTGGGTTTGTTCAAGTTTTTTTGTTGACTGTAGCATTTGTAACAAGTATCTAAGTATTGGTAAAGCTGAACTATGTGTTTCTCAAGGGTCTCTAAGGGACAAAGAAAGAATCGCTCACTGCTCACTCAGGCACAACATTAGTGACTAATATGACATTTTGCATGGGGGTAGCCATTTCATTACATAAAACAAATTGCATCAGAAGCCACCTGCAAGAACACATTAAGTGCCTTACTGCTGGCTTACTGCGGTGGTGGGCCCATACTCCTAGGAGACCAAAGAAGAATGTGGCTGTGCCATCACAGTGAGGAACTTTTCACGTGTAATTTTTTTACAACAGTGTTTATTAAAGATACTTAAATGATTATGTAGTTATGATTTAGCGTGGATGTAGACTATTGTTTTGATTTTGACTTTTTTGTTTGTTCGCTGTTCTATATACATCTATTTCTCTCTTAAGGTTGACAGTCTATTTCAGGCTTGTCTCTTTACTATAGTTTTTCCCTCAAAGGGGCTGTTAAAAGTCATGCTGTCAGTCTGCTTCTATCATGTAACTGACATCCCAGAGGACATTTTGTTTTCTTGCCTATGTAGACTGTCTGATTTTGTTGTTGAAAAGGTGGTATTTGTGCCTGCCACAGCCAGTTCTCAGAGTGAAAATTATCACTTGATCTGTTCTTGGTAATGGGTAGTATGCTTCTGTTGTACTTTGAATGACTAATGATCTGGACCTTGACTGACAGTTTATAAACTGATTGTAAACACTGAATAATGGAGCTATAGATGTTAACAGGAAAACTGCATAATGTTTAACATCATCTCATTATTCGCACTTTGTGGAGCATAGAACCACCATTGCAGATGACCCTCTTGAGGAAGCCTACACCAAAGCACAAACTCTTGCTACAGTGGGATCTGTAGCAATTTCTTTGACATAATGAGCTTGCCAGTCCCATGCACAACCTCATATTACTTGCTGTTGATGACATGCCTGTTCTTTCTTCGTCTCCTCAGAGACCCCAGGGAGTTACCAGAAGCGCATCATGTTTTGACAACATGCATTCTGGGAGCTGGATAGGACAAACATTGATGACATTACAATGCAGTCCTTGTTTTGGATTCCTAGGGTAAGAGTTAGAGGGAGAATGAAGAACACATGGAGATGAGAACTAAAGGCTGACATGAAGGGGATTAACAAGGCATGGAAAGACCTAGAGATGATGGCATGGGACAGGAAGACATGGATAGACCTAGAGATGATGGCATGGGACAGGAAGACATGGAAAGACCTAGAGTTGATGGCATGGAACAGGAAGACATGGAAAGACCTAGAGATGATGGCATGGGACAGGAAGACATGGAAAGACCTAGAGTTGATGGCATGGAACAGGAAGACATGGAAAGACCTAGAACTGATGACATGGAACAGAAGACATGGAAAGACCTAAAGCTGATGGCATAGGACAGGAAGACGTGGAAAGACCAAGAGATGATGGCACAGAACAGGAATACATGGATAGACCTAGAACTGATGACACGGAACAGGAAGACATGGAAAGAAATAGAGATGATGGCATGGGACAGGAAGTCATGGATAGACCTAGAGATGATGGCATGGGACAGGAAGACATGGAAAGACCTAAAGCTGATGGCATGGGACAGGAAGACATGGAAAGACCTAGAACTGATGACATGGAAAGACCTAAAGCTGATGGCATGGGACAGGAAGACATGGAAAGACCTAGAGATGATGGCATGGGACAGGAAGACATGGATAGACCTAGAGATGATGGCACAGAACAGGAAGACATGGAAAGACCTAGAACTGATGGCATGGAACAGAAGACATGGAAAGACCTAGAACTGATGGCATGGAACAGAAGACATGGAAAGACCTAGAACTGATTGCATGGAACAGAAAACATGGAAAGAGCTGATGGCATGGGACAGAAGACATGGAACGACCTAAAGCTGATCTCATGGAACAGGAAGAATTGGAAAGACCTAGAGCTGATGACATGGGCCTGGAAGACATGGAAAGACCTAAAGCTGATGGCATGGAACAGGAAGACATGGAAAGACTTAGAGAGGATGGCGTGGGACAGAAGACATGGAAAGACGTAAAGCTGATGGCATGGGACAGGAAGACATGGAAAGACGTAAAGATGATGGCATGGGACAGGAAGACATGGAAAGACCTAAAGCTGATCTCATGGAACAGGAAGAATTGGAAAGACCAAGAGCTGATGACATGGGCCTGGAAGACATGGAAAGATGCTGAGCTGATGACATGAGACAAGAAGACTTGACCTAAGTTTGTTGAAGGCCAGTGCTCCATGGAGAGTTGAAGCGTGATGATGATGACTGAGTTATACTGCAGATTTGATTTGTGCACATGTGGGCAGGCAGTTTTTAATGTCTGAAATAATGAAGTTTCTATTTGAAATATACAACTGTGCATACAAGAATTCACAACAGTGAGATAGGTCATAATGAGTGTAAAGAGTATTGTTGTATTGTTCCAGCCAGGAAGGTTGGAGATTGGAACATGCTATCCCATCAGATCCCTCCTCGCCTATCATATTTAAAGGAGTTGTCTACAATGAGATGAAAGGGGTCTTTGTAAGTAATTATTTTTTGGGTTACTGTTTCCATGTTTAATGAGTAAATGCAGCTATCTGTTGCTGGTGTCACTTTCGGCCCGTCCTGTCCGACTAGGGGAACGTCTTGTCGGCAGACGGCCAGTGGTTCTCGCAAGAATAAAATCGCTGGGGCCACCGGGATCCGCTCTGCACAGAGCGCTGTCTCCCTCCCCGCACGAGTGATAAAATGTGTTTAGACGTTATCTGGTTGATCCTGCCAGTAGTCATATGCTTGTCTCAAAGATTAAGCCATGCATGTCTAAGTTCACACTGTCTCACTGTGAAACTGTGAATGGCTCATTAAATCAGTCGAGGTTCCTTAGATGACACGATCCTACTTGGATAACTGTGGCAATTCTAGAGCTAATACATGCTAACCCCTAATACATGCTTACACTTACATAGTCATAAGTGATTGAAAGGGAAGATTGACCGAGGGCAAGTTCCGTATCCTACTAGTGACAGGCGGTTGTCACGAAATGGATTTAAGACTAAAGGCTGTCTACATATAGTGACAAGACATTAGTGAGAAGAAAGACTGAAATGATAGATTCAGATGAAAATGACAGTGCAAATGTGAAAGTGAGACCATTGGCTCCGAGGTTGAGAACCGAAGTTAACTCGTCCTCGCCACTTCGGACGTCTTAATTGCTATGGCCTCGACCACCTCTAACTACCCTAAGGGGTGTCACGAAGTGGTTTTAAGTTTATAGAGTTTGCCTGAATGAAAACAAGACCCTAGTATGAGAAAGTCTGAGAAGATAGAATTTAGATGGAAAATGACATGCCTGTTTATGTCGCGGTGGTGGTGGGCCGTGAACTGGTCCAACGGCACCAAATAGGATATTATGTGACCGAGCTGGTGATGGTCTCTGTCCAATCCTAACTATAACTAGGTGACTGAGGCAGGCCTAGTTATCTATTATTTACTTTGTTTCTTTCCTCCAAGTGAGACTATTTCTCCTACTGGCCCCCTTGTTCCGCCAGAGATGATGATTCCTGGATGATATAAGGTTCGTCTTTTGTTCAACCCAGACCACGTTCTTCCCTCCTTGGTGGTGTATAGCGACTGATGTGTATAGGGTGTTCTATTATTTCTATCTCTCCTATTACTCACTTCTAATAACTCTCCATTCCTTAATCTCTTCACACATCAAAGCAACCTGAGTGATGTGATTCAATTTCGAAAACAACTTTTATTTACATAAGATAATCCAAGATCAACCAACAATATTCATCAGATACAGTTCTCTAGTACAATGTCCATTGCCTTCCACTTGATTCAATCAAATATCTCAAAGCATAGTTATATATATTGTTTCTCCTGTAGCCTCTTGCATATTTCGTGGTATACCTAGCCTAATAAAGTTCCTTCTTATTTTACACGATTTTTCTCATTTTCTACAACAGTTCTAAATCCTTGGAGTCATGTTCTCACCCAATCTGTACCTAGTTAGGTTTAACTCCTTTAAATGCAGCATGTAAGATTCAATAGCTACACCTGAAATAATCAAACAATGTCCAACACCAAAATGGCTTCCACCATACTTACTCTAGTATGAGAGAGCGCATGAGATGTTTCGTGAATGTCAGACTCACTTGTGGTGGCGTCTCCATACTTACTCTTATATGAGAGAGCGCATAATATGTTTCATAAATGTCAGTGCTGTGAACCCTTTTGTTCAATACAATCTCGTTTAATGGCAATGCCTCATCTTCTTGGTATGACAGCCCATCCTGGCTATCTGATAATAAAAGTTGTTTACTTTTAAGCTTTAATTATGCCCTTGCTTCAATATTCTCTTCTGTAGCTTGCTCCCTTAAATGAGAGCGTCGTTAGCCTGTGACAAATTTGCTGAAAGTCAAAAAAATAGTTCAAAATTTCCTCTTACCATCTTAAAACGAAGTCCAGCACCTATCACAATCCCTACTGTTCACCCTTAATCTATTCCTAATATGTTCATCTCAGTATTTAACCACAGATAATCTACTCTCCGGAATTCCTATCGCTAAGAAATTCTAAATCTAGCTATCAGTTTCTGGATACGAACAACTGTCGACCACAAGTTCGTTTTCTTGAGAGCCCTGGGCGGCACTTCTTACTTCCGCAAAGTTTCTGATGTGACTGTGTAAACATGACCGCTCAGTAGCGCGTCAATCTCTGGACTGATCCCTTTTTGTCCTTCAAATCGTCAACCCGTCATCCACTTCTTTGTTTTCCAATCCATGCGATTGGTCCATTATTCAGTTCACTCACCTATCGCTAACTACACGCTTAATTCTATGCTGTCCAACTCCGTGAACTGTGCTACATAGCTGTTTACATTTCGCTCACTTTTCACGTGCGGTTTATTCTACTCTGCGTTCTCTTAACTGTAAAGGGCGCTAATAATATTGTTATTCCCCTTAGTACTTTTTACCTTAATTTCATTAATCCTTCTATATCTTTACTAAAACTAGTCTGATATGCAAATTTAATAAACTCTAATGATGTATACTTAGATTACTTTAAGGTCTAAAAAGGTTCCCTCCCTTACAAAAAAAACACTACATTTTCATTCTTTTATCTCCCATGTTAAGAACAAATAACTTATCACTTAAATTATTCCGATTTTCTAACCCATTTTTATATACTCTTTCATTTTGTTAACACCAAATAACTGTTCGACTGACTTAAACCTACAGTGTATTTTACACTGTACAACCACACGGTGACATAGACAGATGAGACTATTGGCACAAGGGATAGAACCAGGTTTTGATTTTCCCCCTTGCCGCTTCGTGACGTCAAAACTGGCTATAATCTCACCCTCCTCTGACTTCCTTTAAATACAAGGAGATAAGATGTATAAAAACGACCACAGACACCACTATACAGACGACATAAAGTAAGTATAGTAAAGAGTAGAAGCTGATCCAGTAAATATATTATATATATTTATTTACATACAAGAAAAACATAAAATGGCATCATACGTCATCAAGTCAGTCGATAGCGTGCACTGTTGCACGGCCTGGAAAAACCAAAGTAACAATTAAATTGAGAGACACGAGAGACCAAAAAAAAAAAAAAACCCCCAATCACATTCACTCTTTCTGTCACCCTGCTGAGGAACAATAAAATGGTTAGTGATTACAACTCTAATATGGTGGGGCTGTCAACTCTAGCCTCCACTCTCTAACACTAATAAATTTCTACTGTCTCAGTCCTGGTGATTTTTCTGCAACGAATGGCTACACAGCTTTCTACTTGTTAGGCGATATGCGCCGATAACTACACCACTGAAACTTCTAAAATAATAGACTTGGCTTTAGCTGATGGCTCAGGGTCTATCTGTCAAATGAATACTGAACAGACCCTAATGGTTCTGTCTATTATTCTCCTTCCTTCTCTCTATC
Organism: Oreohelix idahoensis; assembly: GCA_024509875.1. NCBI lineage: Eukaryota > Metazoa > Mollusca > Gastropoda > Stylommatophora > Oreohelicidae > Oreohelix > Oreohelix idahoensis. The sequence continues at coordinate 81,199 of JAMPIV010007972.1, forward strand.
TCTCTCTCTCTTGGTCTCAGTGTCTCTCCAACACTCGCGGACTGATGATGCGGCGTCTCCGCTACTCTCTTCTCTCGTTACTTTCAGGACCTAGGTATGGCAACCCTGTCACCTGTTCCTGAATTCTGCGATGATGATGATGAAGTTCTGGCGTCAAGCATGAGGTACTTGTTGGACTGTCGACAAAACTTCTCTGCTGCTGAATAGCTTCGCTCTTTTAACCCGCTCCGGAGTTAGAGGGAAAAAAAACCACAGCCTTGATTTCCGGTTGTACGCAATTGAAACCAGTCTCACGGCCACCTGCCGTTGCTAGAGACTATAATAGCGATGCTCTCGGCTGTATGATAATTAAACCACGGTCCAGCTGAAGCATAGGGACTTCACTGCCAGAGACCATAGGTCTGACCCTTAAGATAGGTCCTGTTGCCGTGGGTAATTTTGCACATGGGCAAATTTACGCTCCCCCACTATTCTTGCCGGGACTCGCTGAAATTAAAAGAAACAGCGACTCATGTACACCCACTCTAAAATCACTTATCTCTAACATATACGATACATAAAATAATTCTATCCACGTGTCACTTCATTCTCACTCCTTCTCTCCCCTTCTCTCAACTAAAATCCACCAACCAAATAAACAAAACCTGTCTGACGGGCCACTTGGCCGTCACACATGGCTACCCACGTGTCAACATTTCCCACTCGGGAACTTCTTTTGTCCGAAATTCCAGGGTCTCCTTTTTAACATTTACACATGAGGTTCCCTACTTAAGCCCCAATTTAAATGAAATCTCGCTATAGGAATAGTTTACTCCTCTAAGCAGTAAAATTCACTTACAACGTAAATCTGAACCCTCCGACAATATTTCTCACATTTAAGGCTCAGTAAAATTAACGAACACACCAGGGATTTCCCCATAAAATTACATTAGTAAATACACAGAAATAAATGGTGGTTTTACATAACATTCTACAAATATGGGCACACGTGTTTCTCACAACTTCACACACTCCTATCTACTGCCAAAATCATAGAAAGAATAAGCACACTGTTACATTTACATCGTTCTACAAAGATAATAATTAATGGCGCCACCGTTTAAACTTTAAGTTAATGTCTCCCACGAACTTAACTTACGGGCCGAGATTACTCAAAAACCCACTAAGTAAAATGATTTAAAAAAATAGTTACATACCTATTATCGTTGGTTTTTCTCACAGTGGAGAACGATAATGCGAAGTCTGACGGCTGACAATTATTTTTCATAGAGAACGAATCCCCGTTTTCTGTCTCATTATATACAAGAGAAAACACCCACGCGAATTTACTCCTACGCATATCCCGGACCAATGGCAGCGCCAGAAAAAATCAATACTATCAACCTACGCAAATCCCGCGTGCTGAAAATTGCGTCACGTTACGCGATTGCCTCGTGTTTTTGACGTGTCGTACAGGCGTGCCCGAAATTGTCGATTTTCGTAAACAATGAAATCTACGGGAATCGCGAAAAATCAGAAGAAAGTAAAACTGGCCGAGTGAAAAATAAACCTACCGACATAAAACAAACCCATTTAAATTACCTACTCAAAATTACCAAACACGATATATTCACATGAGAAGAAACAAGGCAAACCCCATATAATTACAAAGTGAAGAGAAATGGTGAAAACTCAAACTAGAACCACAGAATCGGGCCTGTTAAAAGACAGAATTACAGTGTAGCATCACAAGGGGATAAGGTTCAATTAAGATTCACATACACCACGATACAGACAACAGATAGCTACTGTACGTAATTAAAATGACTGAGTCCAGCTTTAAGTTACAAGTTTTATTTACACCTATAAACAAAACTCAAATACATAAAAATGCAGTGTATGCACTCCTGAAACAAACAAATTCAGGAAAAGTTACAAATGTTGTATCATCAAAACCCAACCCTTCACCCACAAGTTTCACCTGTATGGAGAGAGAAAGTAAGATTAAATGAAATAAACTACACTGCACTGGGTGGGGTCGCAGATGCCAAGCCTCCACTCCAACCTAGCTATTCTAAACTCTAATATAAACTCTAAGTACACAATCAGCTGGATCTACTACGAAATGTCTACACAATCACTGCACAGACTTCGATTCTACAACGCCTCTCCTGAATTCTCCTAACCACTGCTACAAAGCTACCTGCACCTCTAACCTTCCGCAGCTGTCCTCTGCTATGATCTTCAACAAAACTATGGCTCAGTTCTGTCTTTCTGGTCTACTCCCTGTAGACTAAACTTCAGCAGCTGTCCTCTGCTCTAAAATCTGTGGAGAGGATTTTGACCCTGTTGCTCCCCACAATTCTTGCAATTGACGACTAGGTTTCACCACTGGCTTCTGGAAAAACTACGATTTGGTAGCTGGTTTTGCTGCTACCACTCTGGATTTACCTGCCCGCTCCCTACTCTAGGTTCAGGCCTTCGGCGTTATTATGGCCGGGACGAATCAAAATAAATTTACAACCATGCTGGCAACTTGCCGATTTGCGGGTGTAAGAAGATTGAGCATCAGAGCTCCGGATTTTCCACCAAAATCCCTTTCAACTGGAGAATGTCTTCCCTGCCTTGGGAAAACGTATTTTCTCTCGCTCCGTCCGCCACTGGCAATTAACGCACGACTTTGCGTGTCGGCGAATGCCCCAACTCTGCCGTGGGAGAAATTTTGTGGTATCAAAAATTCTGCTCTTCCCCACAAAAGCCGGTACCTGCTGTTCAGACAACAACAAAAAACAAACCAACAGCTAAACACACAGTAATAATATATTTCTAATAACAATTAACTCCCTTACTTAACCTTTAAGCCCCAAGTCTTCAACCCGTAACTCCCCTACTCTCTTCTCTCTCCCCGAGTCAAAAATAAACATTGGCTGGCCCAGATCTTACAACTTGCAGACCTAGGGTTCTACCTGGCTGGTTACAATTCACAACATTATTCTACTGAGGACCGAACTGTTTAAAATACTTTGGCCCACTTCTCGCTGACACTGAATGCAGCAAAATGCTTAACACAAAATAATTAGCCCTCTCTAGGAATTCCTAAAATTCCCGTCAATAATCTTAAATCACCTCAAAATGATAATACAAATATTATTCTCTTTTAAAAGAAATAATTACATCTCCGTCTTCTTACTCAGAACCACGATACATAATTAATAACGTATAACCCTGTTAGATGCTAGCATACTGCTTAAAAGTTATACATAACCCCAGGTTATCAAATTGAAAACCCCGTAGTTCCACCACGAGCTTACAATTCTACCACCACGTGCTTCTCTCCCCTTCACCCCTCTGAACATCGTCTCGAATAACTATTCCGTAACCCACGCACGTGCTTACAAATTACACCTCTCTCACTCCCGTCCACAGATAGATGTGTAACTATATATAAATACCTAGCAGCATTACATTCTTAATAAAATCACAATTACACACGCTCCCGTCATTCTGTAAATTCATAAATCAGAGATGCGGGTTTCTCTCCCGACCTACTTTGCAATAATACAAAGCACGCCGGTGACATCTCAACTTTCAAACCAACTTAAATACCGTTATTCCTTCAATAAGGAATTAATATGAACCTCTTAAGTTTCTCAAGTCTATCACTCAGATAATATTTGATGGCTCTGGCGTTAAGAATTAACATTAAACTTAAACTGCCCAAAGAAACTTAAATGATAGGCCTAGGACTGGAAAAATTAAATAGAGTATCACGCAAAAATTTATGCTTACCAAAACTCGAATTCCCACTGAAGGCGAACCGACTTGTTTCAGGTACGTAGCTGGCAATTACATTTAGAGAGAAAGAGAATTTGAAATACGAGCCTATTTATCATCATCTAACAGCACGCTGACCTCGTGACGTCATATATGCGGCTTCGATTTTTAACCCAATGATTTCAAATGCCGTTATATCTCAGCCAATCAGAATTGTAAACAATTCTGATACAACCGGTACTGCTAGACAAAGAAACGGGATTAAGCTCTGCCCTCTACTGCCAATTGAAGCAAAATGGCCGATATATATATATATAAAATCCCGAAAAATGCGTCTAGCCGCCTGTCATATCTTTAAAAGAAAAACAAACTGGTGCAAATCTGATCAAGGCTCTATAGTCTTAATCTAGAATACTACTGCAACAATTCCCTACACACACACTCTAAACACATAAAGAAGAACCATAAAGCAGATGAGATCAAACTCCCTCGTGATCTCACTCTGAAAAAACGTAAATAATAGAAGGAGAAGAAACATGGAGAAGGATTACCTGTAATCCCACCTAAAAAAAGTAAACAAAATGCAAGGAGAAAAAGACATGGACCATTTGAAAGAGAGAATCTCAGTACTTTCGTCACAGCGGTTGCTACTGGTGTCAGACTGTATCGGCTAGACCGTTCCTCTGACGTCCAGGCCTGGTCTTGCTGCATGGGCAACAGCTCGATCTACAATTGCCCAACCTCGTGCCACCGAAAGTTATTTCGGGAGGTACGCTCCTATGGTCAGAAATGACTGGCAGGGAAAATAGATAGACTGTTAGGAGCCGCGCTAGCGTAGTGGTTACAACACCGCTCTGGCGACCGGGTGATTCAGGATCAAACCCGGGCGACGGCATTTGAGGATTTTTCGTTGACCGGGAATTGGACTGGATTAACTCGAGACCTGGCGAGGACATTTGAAGGAGTGTCGTCGACCAGGGACTGGCGGCTCCTGAGCCGACCCAGCTGCAATGGGTACCTCCGAAATCGGCGAGTATTTACCTGAATGGCGAGGGACACCTGTCTCTGTACAAGAAAAAAGGGATACTCACGTAAAATCAATGTCAGGTTAGACATTAGTAATAACCTGAGATTTCGCCTCGAGTATTAGCGGGCGTACGAAAAAAAAAAAAAGATAGACTTGCTTTGTTAGATGCTTTCTTATTTATAGACACAAAAGTCAGTTCAGTTTGTGAGGTGTAATTTTCAATGTGACTTAGTAATTTTAAATTCACTCTTCAGCTGAGCATGTTTTTTAGGTTGCAGATACTGCCATGGGGAGTAAGTTTTATAGACATCACTATGCTAGTTCTGGTAATGTCCTGAAAACATGCAAGTATGAGCAAGATTTACACTCTACCTAACTGTTTTCAGTCAAACTCTCAAAGCATCTACCAGCAGGAAGTTTTGAACTCACTCCTGCCGAGTCACACATATGGTGTGGTGTCTGGAGGAGACCCAGCTCACATTCCTGAACTGACCTACAAACAGCTGAAAGATTTCCATGCCACACATTACCACCCCAGCAATTCCAAGTGAGTGGGGCAACTGCTTTATCTTTAAAAAGTTGCAGAATTGGGCCAGTAACATTTACAACAGTGTATGATTTATGACTCAGATTGTACTTCAGTGAGTTGTGTTTTGTCTGTCTATTATTAGTTTAATACATGTGTTTTCTCTTGTTTGTCATTATTCGTATGTGAGAGTGCAGTTTATTTTTCAGACTTTGCCATGTTTAAGACACTGGTTTTGTCATCTTGACTGCTATTCTTCTTCTTCGTTTGTCCTGAAAAGGACATTGGGTGCGTTGTGTCTGTTTACACCGGAGCTACGATATCTGCGCCTTTTGGCCGACACATCCAACTTCAGCACAGCATTTTTTGGGACCGGTTTTGCCTTCCCTCTTCGATCCCTACTCTCTCAGCCAGACTGCAGTGATGCAGTCTGTTTCCAGGACCACCACGGGAGGTGGAGTAGGGTCTGGGTCACTGACTGCATTCTCTATTGCTGCATCTTTGGGTCCCTGACTGCTATGAATATGGTAAAGATTCCTGTCCAATTTGACATGAATGTCAGATGTGAGTCTGTAAATAATGAGAAAGTTTCTTCTGTTTAGTGCTACTGTTGTCAGATCTGAATCCTTAAATAATATACTAAAAGTTTCCTATCCTTTTTTGTTGCTACTACAAGTCTATATCCCTTTATCTGAAAACCAAAATATTCTTTTGGCTACTTTTAAATCATAATTTAGGTGATTTTGGACATTTTAGGCGACTTTTGACATTTTTGTAACATATTTTGGGTTACTTCTGGGACACGATTTGGGTGACACCTAAAACTGAAAAAATCCAGTTTCCACAACAAAACTGTCACCAAGGATTTCCATTAAAAAAAAATACAGACCTGCACCATCATAAAGAGTTCTTATTTTGCCTTTGAAGTTCTTACCTCGGTCAGTTAGACATCTGCCTTCTGATGTTATGATAGATGCAAGGTAGTTGAAATCATTTCATGTGCTTTAATGCATTCTCTTTAAAATTTTGTATCCTGGGAATGTTTTTCTCAGTATAACCATTCTGTCTTCTTCTGAACTCTATACCTTTGGTGCTGCTGTTGCTGGTAAGTGTTTATTAAAAGCTTAAGGTCTTTTTATGTTCTGCTTTCAAAACTTGCATTTGTATATCTTATGTTATTTATGTCTCCAGCTATTATTTCTCGTATATCATCACTACTTTTAAAAATGTTTTTGCTGCACATACAGAAAAGGCCAGGGGATAGCACACTGTGATGCTTAACTGTAGTTTTATTTTCAACTCGCTCCAGTCTTTTTCTCTTCAAAAATTTTTGAGTTACTTATGTGAGAAGTTACTGTGACTGTATTTTCCACAGGCCCCATGTTTCCTCTCCATGTATTATTTACGTTTTTTTCAGGAGGGATTACTGTGGGTTTGTATTTTAAGATTTGCACCAGTCGTCTTTTCTCTAAAGTAATTGCGTTCACATAGTTTGCTGTTCTTTGTCAAATAATTGCGGTCATTTTTATTGTATTAGCCGCTTGAGTATTATTAGGCTGGGTAAAAATTTTCCGATGTTAGAAACGCCCACCCAGTAAATCGAGGGGTGGGGGTATTGAATTTTGACCCAGGTAACGTAGAACGTATCAAAGTTGATTCTGCTCACGTGGTCGGTGTAACCTTATTTAACATGACGCAATAGGAGTTGCGTGGGAGCAGGAATAAACATGATTCATGTATTATTTTTCTATATGATTGGACGGGGTCAGTTATTAACTAATTGCAGTGATTTCATTGGTTTAAGAGTGGCCCAAGCGAAGCCACGTGATGGCGTGGGCGCTTGCATCATTTTTTTCTGTAATAAATAGAGTAAATCAAGTAGCGGTCTCTTTGTCTCCAGAAATATCAGCCGTGAAATCTACATCATTATCGCTTGCTCAAGCTAACTGAGAAATTTGAGAATTGGCAATTTTCACGGCACACAGGGAGGGGTGCATAAATGGCCTTACAGCTTGCCAAGATATTCGGCCATTCTCAGGAGTAGAAGGGTCGAGGCATCACCAGAGGTGAAAAGAAATTGGTGACGCGGTAGTTACCGGCACCAAGTACGTCTGCACCAGAGGAAGATAGCAGTTCTCTTACAGTGAAGCCCCATGCTTCAGCGGGAATGAGTTTATCTATAAAATCCAGAGCTCTTAGCTCGTTATACCACTCCAAAGAAGCGCGTGGCCTGGAGGTTGGTTCTATTTGTACACAGCCATAATAATGCTGTTTGTCCCTAAACCCTTAGTGGGTTAAATTGGCAGATAATGAATTAAGGTCATCAGCAGTGAAGCAGCTACATTCTGAGTCAAGTACCTAAGTCTAAAAGCCCAAGACATCAAACAGCAATATTCGTGGGAGGAGATAGGGTCATCATTCCTTCCAAATGCTTTAGAGAGGAGAGACAGAAGTTATAGAGGCAGATAGTCAGAACAGAAACAGTGGAGAGACAGAATTTAGGAAGTTAGATTGTCAGAGCAAAGGACAGCCTCTGAGGTTGCACTGAAGAAAGTCCATTAGTGGATTAGTGGTTGTGATTTGCAGTGTGGACTTAAGTTCCTTAAGATTTTGTTTAGGCAGATAGTTACGTCTGCAGTCGGACAGTGGTGTTAGAGTTTAATAATTAATAATAAGATAGTAAAGAGTGGTGGCTCGTACTTAGAGACCCACCAAATTACTGTGTGTTTAATCCTAAATTCTTTTTCCTATGCAGGTTTAAATGAGGGGTGAAAGGGTGGGGATTATATTATCAGTCATTTTAAATTGTTTGTTCTTTTCAGGTGTGTGACCACACACATTATTTATTTTGATATGTAATTTATTTTATTGTGTAAATAAACTGTATACTGGATCAGTCTATAACTATACTGTATGTATATATATGAACAAATTGATTCCACTTTGCTCGGTCGGTGGCCATCCTTCGTACAGTGCCCCAACTCTGATTCATTCTTTGCATCTCAGCCTCCACAGTCCTCCGCCAAGTTGTTTTTGGTCGGCCTCTCTTTCGCTTTCCTTCAGGGGTCCAAAGCATAGCTGTTCTTGTGATGGCATCGGGGTCTCTTCTGAGGACATGACCAACCCAGCTCCAGCGTCTGCCAGCTATGATGGTGTGCATGTCCTCTTGCTTGCTCCGAGTAAGCAGATCTTGGTTGGTGATGGTATTCGGCCAAAAGATTCGGTGAATTTTTCTTAGGCATGTTGTGTGAAAAGAGGACAATTTCGACATTTCCTTCTCTGTAACTCCCCAGCATTCCGCACCATAGAGAAGCTCAGAAAGCACACAGCTCTGATATAATCTTAATTTTGTGCTTGTGCTGTATTGGAGGGACTTCCAGATGTTGTTTAGGCTAAAGAAGGCTGTTCTTGCCTTATTCATTCTGATGTTGATGTCTTTGCCTGCCCCGCCGTCTGGTGTTACTATGCTTCCTAGGTATGTGAAGGTATCTGTCTGTACCAATTGCTGATTCCTTACTGATATGGGCTCAGGGTTGCTCACATTGAGCGTCATGACCTCAGACTTCTTTAAATTGATGTTCAAGCCCACCTGCTGGCTAAACTTATTAAGTCTATCCGTTTTTTCCTGGATGTGTTGATGTGAATGTGCTAGTAGTGCAATGTCATCTGCATATTCCAGATCTTCCAATGTAGAAAATGTAGTCCATCTTATTCCTCTTGGACTGCCCTCTGTTGTCTGGCGCATCACCCAGTCTATGACTGTTAAAAATAGAGTGGTTGATAAGGGGCATCCCTGTCGTACTCCTGTCTTCACCTCAAAGGTTAGGCTGCTCTGCCCAACACTACACGTAAAGTTGGCATAGAGGCTTTTTATGATTGACACTATGCAGCTTGGAATTCCATAAGCCCTCAGTATTTTCCATAAACTGTCCCTATGTATGCTGTCGAAAGCCTTTTCAAAATCAACAAAATTAATGTAAAGCTGTCTTTGCCATTCTGAGCACTGCTCTATAATGTTCCTGAGAGTGAATATATGATCTACACATCTCCTGTTCTTTCTAAATCCTGCTTGTTCTTTCCTCAGTTTGTAGTCTACTGCCTTTGAAATTCTCTGTATAATTATCCTGCCTAGTATTTTGCTGGAAACTGAGAGAAGAGTGATTCCTCTCCAATTATTGCAGTCTGCAAGATCTCCCTTCTTGGGCAATTTGACAATTATTCCTTTGTTCCACTCTGATAGTGTTGTCCCCGTTTTCCAGATTTGTTCAAATAGTGGTTCTAATAGTTCTGCTGCTAGCTCAGGGTCTGTCTTAAATAGCTCTGCATTTAAGTTATCATGGCCCGGAGCTTTGCCGTTCTTTAACCCTTTGGTTGCTGTGATGATTTCTTCTTTGCGTGGAATGTCTGTATTCACATCTAGATCGTTTTCAGCCTCAGGAACATTCAATTGTGTCTCTGGTGGTTCCTTGTTCAGAGTTTCTCTGAAGTGCTCTGCCCATCTTGTTTCCTGTCCCTCTGCTGTCGTGAAGAGATTACCTTGCTTATCTCTTACTAATGTAATATTGTTTGCACCTCGTTTTCCGCTGATGAATTTAGTTATTTTGTATACTGTGCTTTGTTCATTTCTCAGTGCTGCCTCCTCTGCCTGTCTTGCAAGATCGTCTAGGAAATTCCTTTTGTTGGCTCGGGTTAGGCGTTTAACTTCCTTGTCCAGCTGACTGTACTGTTCGCTATATAGTTGCTTTAACCTGGGGGACTTCGCTTCTGTTTTCTTTCTTTTCATTTCCTTTCTCATCGTTATGGTGTTTAATGTTTCTGGTGTTATCCAGTCTTGCTTCTTCCTTTCCTGGAATCCCAAGCATGATTTGCTGCTTTCTTTGTATATTGTTGAAATGGTGTTGAAAATCTGGTCTATATCATCAGTCAATGTCTTTTCCTGACTTTTGGCAAATTGATACCGTTTCTTTATGTCGGCCGCAAAAGCTTTTCTGGTAAGGGAGTCCTTCAATTTGCTGATGTCAAACCTTTTTTATGTAGTTACAGTTGGTGCAGCCCTTCTTAGTTTCACTTTCAGTTTTGCTACTACTAAATGGTGATCACTTCCCACATCTGCACCTCTTCTTACCTTCACATCTTGTAAAGCATGTCTCCATCTACCGTTAACCATGATGTGGTCTATCTGGTTTATGTCCCGACCATTTGGTGATTCCCATGTTAATTTGTGAATTTTTTTATGTGGGAAGAGTGTTCCTCCAATGACCAGGTTGTTAAGGCTACAGAAACTTATTAGTTTATCCCCATTTTTGTTTGCTGTTCCGCTGCCGCATTTCCCCATTGTTCTTTCATTATATGTATTGTGTGTACCAACTTTCGCATTGAGGTCTCCCATTACTATAACAAGATCATATCTAGGTGTGTCTTCCATTTCTTTCTGCAGTTGTTGATAGAATTCATCCTTGACCTCCTCATCGCTATCATTCGTTGGTGCGTAGCATTGTATTATTGTAGTTTTGGTGAATCTCCCTCTTAATCTTATCAGTCTGTTGTTGATGGGTTTCCATTCCAGTATTGTCCTTTCTATTCCTTTCTGTAGAATAATGGCTATGCCTTCATTGTGCTGTCCATCCTCTCTTCCAGAGTAAAGTACTGTTTCTCCTGTTGCTGTTTTACTTTTCCTGCTCCTGTCCATCTGCTATCACTTATCCCTAGAATGTGTAACCTATAGTTTCTCATTTCTGCCGTGACCTGTCTTAGTTAACCTGTCTCGTACATTGTCCTGACATTCCAAAAACCTATTCTTGTATCCTGTTTTGTGGTCAGGACATCTGTTTTCATGTCAGTGGCTTCCTTTTGGCTTTCACCACTGACAGTCATACGAGCCACAGACTCCGAATGTCCATCCTGCAGCAAAGTTTGTTCATTTATTGTTGTTTCCGTAACTTCATTTATTTTTTTACATAGACAGGGGTGTCAGCCCTATGTTAAAACTCCCAACCTGGAGGACCAGGGTACCAGCTTTTGTCTGACCCCTACCCACACAGACCAGTCCAGCTTGGTTGAACCTACCAGGAGTAAAACTCCCACTGGCATAGCTCTGGGGATTGTCAGGGTACGCAACCTGCCATACCGCTACAAGGTATAGGTACCATTGATGGCAGTCTCATACTAGTGTCTTCAGGGTTCGTAGCGACCTGGAAAAACCTGGAAAAAAAAAAAAAAAATTCCAGGCCTTGAAAAGCTTGGAAAAATGGCTAAAAGCCTTGAATTTTCCGCATCAGACCTTGAAAAATAATACGAAATCGAAAGTTCGTTACTTTGTGCCCATTTTTTGGTTATTGATGGTATTTTTCGCAACAACCGACGCGACGAGTCTAAAAATAAATCTGCGTTTACGCCATTAACGCAAAGCGCTGAAAACGAAACCGCCGAAAACTTCTGGAAATGGAAGTGCGCAAAGGGAAGTAAAAATTGTAAAGTTACCGTACAATTTTTACTTCCCTTTGCGCAAAGTTACCGTACAATTTTTACTTCCCTTTGCGCATTAAATCATTTCCAGAAGTTTTCGGCGCTTTGCGTTTAACGACGTAAACGCAGATTTATCTTTAGCACTCGTCGTAAGTAATAAATTCATTTATCTCATTTATAACATCTATTTAAATAAGTCCAGTTTATAGATAGACCTACTGTACTTGCGTCTGTATTTACAATGTAGGCCTATTTACAGTTTAATTTTTAACCATGGCCAAAATTAGCCTATAAGCAAGCGTTTGAACGAAATTTCTTGGTTTACCTCTGCATACGGGAATATATTTGACACAGTTTATGATGGTCAGGAATAGAAATTGATGGCGATTCCATATCCTATAGCCTACCCTGTTATCAGACCCATGTCCCAGTGTTCATTTCACCACAGTTTTTGGAAATAAATATATTTTGAATGCTTTTTTATTATATTTATGATGAAAAGACTTATCCCGTTCTAGGCTAATTAGGATAGGCCTAGGTCTACTTGTTTTCAATTTCAGATAACATGAATAACCCCCGATACACGAAAGTGGCATCACATCTGTCAAATGACTGTAATTAGGATAAATGAAAATCAGCAATTTTGTGGATAGGCCTATGTTATTTAAAATTTAAAAAAAAAATTAAATTTTTTTTTAAAATCGAAACAAACAAATGAAACAAAACCCAACAAAAATAGTAAAGATGGGGGGGGGGGGGGGGGGTGTAAAGGTCTCCAGTTATCATAAGTATTACCCTCCCAATTACTATATATATTACCTTTTGTTCTAGTTAAATATTGTTTGACTATTATGTATGCGTTTAGAATTTTGAATTGGTAAATATACATAGCTTAGGCCTACTCATAAGTTATTTGTGTTCCCTTTTTTTTAAAAAAATTAAAACTAACACTACTAGGAGACCTGCAGATGTGACATCATTTGTGACCAAGAAAAAAACTCTTGAGAGCTGAGATTATTTGGACTTTTTTTTTTTCAGTGAAAAGTCACCATAGTTTTAATTCAAATTTCATATGCAACAAGGGACATATTCTCTTCTGGGGTAGTTTTGATTCAGCCTTCAGCTTTATTTCAAGACCTGAAATTCAGATTGGTGCATGTGGAACAGTAGCGGAAAATAGGAAGCATTTTCCTGTAGCACCGAAGAAAAAACAACTCAAATTGAAAAAGACAAATCATCCTGTGTTTTGAGCGACAGAAGATAAGGCATGCGACAGTCACCTGGCATGATACGAAAAGATTTAACCTTATATCCACTGTTCACTCCAATGATAATATAAACAAGACAGTTAGAAAGACAAATTCTTTAGGGCAGAACAATTCAGAAGCCAGTGCTTGCAGAAAAATACAGCAAAAGTATGGGAGGTGTGGAAACTTCAGCCAACTAGGTGCAAGCTACCCCTACCCACACAGATCCTATTTTTATATTATTTCTTAGTTGAAACTGCCCTGGTCAATGGGCACATTATCAACGTGGATCTTGACAAAGATTTTATTCAGTTAATGAAAAAAGCACTCAGATCCAATAGAGGTCTACTCAAACATTTACAAACGCTCATTGTCAGATTTACATTTGCACTGATGTTGAACAATATTCACTAAAAACCTGGAAAAGATGTTGTCTGTTGTTTTTCAATCTTTGATGAATTAAAAAAAAAAGTTCTTTTGAAAGAAATCTGCAAACACCCTTGGTAATGGGAGACGGTAATGCTCCTGATTGCTGATCAGCAAAGTGATAATTATATCTGAGAAATTTAGATGAGGAAAATATTAGAGTTTCCCATCCTTGAAAATCACGTGCTGGACCTGGAAAAAGCCTGGAAAATGCTTGAAGAAATTTGCTATGAACCCTGTGTCTTGTCTATATACTCGGACAAGCTCTAAACTTAAATCCACTTCGTGACACACACATTACTGTCTTACTCCACGTTTTATTTTTTGTCTTCATAGCCGCAGGCTGTTCCTGCTACATATTACTGGCTGTTGTCTGATCTTTTCTGTCTGCCTGAGATTTTCAAGCATTTTTTATGCATATCAGGATGTCCTGCTCTATGAAGCTGAACTCATGTCCAGTTAGTGAGCATTCTGCATTTGTTCTGAGGTTGAAGAAATTTAGTGTGCCAGCAGAGCTGACAAGCAGTAGGTATGCTGCCCTGGTCCATTAAGCTTTATGTGTTTTAATCATGCTATTTGATCAATACACTTGCATATATCCTTTTAGATTTTTTACGTATGGTAACCTGCCTCTGGAGAGCTGTCTGGAATTTATCAACTCTTATCTGGGCAAGTTCAACAAAATTTCCCCTAGCACATCTGTTCCTAAGGAACCCAGGTGGGACAAGCCAGTAAGTATCAGATGAGCTGGAATACATAGATCTGAATTTAGGATTTATACAAGAAAAAAAAACAAGTGTTCCTTTTCTGATCATGAAGAATCTCAAACAGGTTGTTTTTGCCAGAATGAACTAATCTTACGGGTTATATTTAGTGATATGAAACCCTGCATGTTATCATTTCACAGCTCACATAAGTTATTTTTCTTGGTTACAGCAAGTCTGACCAGTGTTATTTGCTTTGGTTTTTATTAATGAATAAGGCAATTTAATCTTGTAATTTCTCTGTTTCGTCTCACTGTTCCACATTGGCCTCCAATAGATCTCCAAGCCTTCCCGTGCAAAGTATCCTCCACAGCTTTCTGTTTTCTTGTTCTTTTGATTTCTATTTTCCAGTCTCCTCTGTTTGTGTTTTGGGGAACAGTTAGTGATGATCAGTTGTTAACATTATTATTAATTGTTGCATTAGTGGCAAAATACAAGGTTCGCACAGGTAGCTAATTGCAGATGGCCATTGTTTGTTTTATGGTGTAATGTTGGCAGTCATGAGAGAAAGATAATTTATCTATTAGTTGCTGAAGTGGTCATGTTGAGATAGTTATAGGGAAAACAAGTTTAGTGTGAGAAGTTAGGAGTAACCCAGTTAGTGCTTGGCAAAAAAATAACAAGGTTAATGTGAAGTGAAAGTGTAAAATGAGTATAGAAATGGATTATATGAAAATTCATATTTAAGGAAGTAGCTCTGGATGACTGTTGAAGAATATATAACTGAGTGACTTATTAGGAGCTAAGTGTAACAGCTTATCATTAAGTGTTGTGGCATGTCAGATGTCAACACACTGGCTGTATGTACCCATGTGTCCCTTTCTAGTTCCTGCTGGCACAAGGGATGCCTAAAGCAATGCCTATCATTTTTTTTTAAAACCATCTTAGTAGATATTCAGTGCTTTGATTGGCTGTTTTTTAACAGGGTCGTAGCGACCTGGAAAAACCTTGAAAAACCTGGAAAATGAAAAAAAAAAATTCCAGGCCTTAAAAAGCCTGGAAAAATGGCTAAAAGCCTTCAATTTTTTGCATCAGACCTTGAAAATTAATACGAAATCGAAAGTTCGTTACTTTGTGCCCATTTTTTGGTTATTGATGGTATTTTTCGCAACAACAGACGCGACGAGTCTAAAAATAAATCTGCGTTTACGCCATTAACGCAAAGCGCCGAAAACTTCTGGAAATGGAAGTGCGCAAAGGGAAGTAAAAATTGTAAAGTTACCGTACAATTTTTACTTCCCTTAGTGCATTAAATCCATTTCCAGAAGTTTTCAGCGCTTTGCGTTAATGACGTAAACGCAGATTTATTTTTAGCGCTCGTAAGTAATAAATTCATTTATAAAACCCATTTAAATAAGTCCAGTTTATAGATAGACCTACTGTACTTGCATCTGTATTTACAATGTAGGCCTATTTACAGTTTAATTTTTAACCATGGCCAAAATTAGCCTATAAGCAAGCGTTTGAATGAAATTTCTTGGTTTACCTCTGCATACGGGAATATATTTGACACAGTTTAAGATGGTCAGAAATAGAAATTGATGGCGATTTCATATTCTATAGCCTACCCTGTTATCAGACCCATGTCCCACTGTTCATTTCACCACAGTTTTTGGAAATAAATATATTTTGAATGCTTTTTTATTATATTTATGATGAAAAGACTTATCCCGTTCTACCTCTGAAGGGTTATAGGCTAATTAGGATAGGCCTAGGCCTACATGTTTTCAATTTCAGATAACATGAATAACCGCCGATACACGAAAGTGGCATCACATCTGTCAAATCACTGTAATTAGGATAAATAAAAATCAACAATTTTGTGGATAGGCCTATGTTATTTAAAAACAAAAATTAAATTAAATTTAAAAAAAAAATCTAAACAAACAAACGAAACAAAATCCAACAAAAATAGTAAAGGGGTGGGGGGTGTAAAGGTCTCCAGTTAGATATTTAATAGATTTTCACTTATCATAAGTATTACCCTCCCAATTACTATATATATTACCTTTTGTTCTAGTTAAATATTGTTTGACTGTATTATGTATGCGTTTTGAATTGGTAAATATACATAGCTTAGGCCTACTCATAAGTTATTTGTGTTCCCTTTTTTTTTTAAACTAACACTACTAGGAGACCTACATTTGTGACCAAGGAAAAAACTCTTGAGAGCTGAGATTATTTGGACTCTTTTTTTCAGTGAAAAGTCACCATAGTTTTAATTCAAATTTCGTATGCAACAAGGGACATATTCTCTTCTGTGGTAGTTTTGATTCAGCCTTCAGCTTTATTTCAAGACCTGAAATTCAGATTGGTGCATTTGGAACAGTAGCGGAAAATAGGAAGCATTTTCCTGTAGCACTGAAGAAATACAACTCAAATTGAAAAAGACAAATCATCCTGTGTTTTGTGCGACAGAAGATAAGGCATGCTGACAGTCACCTGACATGATACGAAAAGATTTAACCTTATATCCACTGTTCACTCCAATGATAATATAAACAAGACAGTTAGAAAGACAAATTCTTTAGGGCAGAACAATTCATAAGCCAGTGCTTGCAGAAAAATACAGCAAAAGTATGGGAAGTGGGGAAACTTCAGCCAACTAGGTGCAAGCTACCCCTACCCACACAGATCCTATTTTTATATTATTTCTTAGTTGAAACTGCCCTGGTCAATGGGCACATAACCTACAACACTGCCAACTCTACAAAAAAAGATCAAAGCGAAGATCAGGATGTCAGTATGACTCTTATTGAACCTGCTATTCTTCGACGCAATGTGACACCTTCAAAACCACAGGTCACAACAACACGACTTATTGAGCACCACTTCATTGATAAATATGAAAGGGCAAGGTACAAACCAGACTGTAAAGTGTGTAAGGCTGCAGGGAACAGAAGCCAGACTTGCATGTACTGCCCAGATTGTTGTTGTTGTTGTCGATATCCCATGCTGCTGAGCATATCTACTCTTGGCAGCCCAATGCCATTCTTAAAAAAGTGCAGGTTTTCTGCAGTTGTTTTAACGTTCCGTATAGTGAGTTGGTGACTGTCAGAGGTGTCTGTAAAAGTTTTTTCCTGGCGTTTGTGAGTGATGGACACTCCATGAGGAGGTGTCTGGTTGTTTCATAGGGATGAGAGCAGTGTCTACACATGGGTAGGTGCTGAGGGTTGATACGGTTTAGATGGCTATTGACTCTGGTGTGTCCTGTTCGGAACTGAAAGATAAGACTTTGATTTCTCCTGCTGAGTCTGTTAATGTTGTTGTTGTCTTTTGGGCAGGTCATTTCATTAAAGACATTTCGGCCAGTCGGCCCGTTCGCCCATCTGTTCAGCCAGATTTCTCTTGTGTTGTTTCTGAGAATCTGTTTGACTGTTCTCATGCTGCAGGGTCTGCCCTTTTGTTGTTTAGAGGCTCCTGTTTTAGCAAGTCTATCAGCTGTCTCATTTCCAGTTAGATCACTGTGTCCAGGGATCCACTGTAGAGTTACACTGATGGAGTAGGCTGTGATCAAGTTATGAACCGCTTTTCCTATAAGAAAAATGTCTTTGTTTTCATATGGAGTCTGTTTAAGTGCTTCCAGAACAGACATGGAGTCACTGAAAATCACTATATCTGATGGCTTTCGTTCCATAAGGTCAAACTGTTGGTGTAGTAATTCAATGGCTGTCTTGATGGCCTCAGCCTCCGCTTCATAATTTGAACAATTTTCACCACAGGAGTCACAGAACTCATACGAGGATCCATCCAGGTACCATATGCAGACGCCATATCCTGCAAAAGAGGTGGTCTTGAAAGCAGAACCATCTGTGTAGGCCTGGATTGCTGATGTTGGGTAGCTGTTTATGGTCTCCAAGGCACACGTCTTCAAGACTGTGGGTAGTGTTTCCTTGTTGGCCGTTTTATCTATCAGTTGTGTTTTGACAGTTGGTTGATGGAAGTTTTCCCAAGGGGGTGGTCCAAAGTATTTGTTTTCCAATTCTCTCTCTTGCGGGAGATGGTGTTTATCATTTTCCTCTTTGGCTATGTCCAGGAGAGATAGCTGTTTCAGTCTTCGTGTTTGTTTCCAAGTGTCAATAAGTACTTTGTTTGGGTGGTCTTTCTCTTGTCTCCTGTATCTCTCTACAGCTTCAGTCAGTGCTCTTTTATGCCTAATATCCAGTGGCTCTATATTGGCATCTATCTCGCATACGGCTGTGGGTGTTGATCTCATCCCTCCACAAATTAACCTGAGAGCTTGGTTCTGCACACGGTCCAGAGATGAGATGGTATTAGTACTCACAATGGTCTGGAGGGGGAGGTTATAGTCTATCACTGATCTCACATAGCCGAGATATAGTTGACGAAGTGTTAGTTTATCGCTCCCCAATTTGTACTAGCTAGCCGTTTGATGAGGTTTAGACGCTTACATGCTTTTTCCCTGAGGTTGTAGATGTGTCCATCTAGTTTCAATTGTCTGTCCAGTTTTACTCCTAGATAGACTGGGTGCTCCTCTTTTGTTAGCGTTTCCCCATTCAGTTTGATGTTGATAGGTCTTTTTGCTATTTTGTGGCTGCGCGAGAAAGTGGTGTATACAGTTTTCTGCGTATTGATTTTTAGTTTCCACAGTTCACAATATACTGACATTGTAAGGAGAGCTCTGTTGATCTTGGCTTTTGCCAGAATGGGATATTTATCAGTAGTCCAGATGGCAAGGTCATCTGCAAACAGCGCCTTCGACACATTCAGATGTTTGGCAAGGTCATTAATAAAGATGAGGAAAAGGGTGCAACTTAAAGGAGAGCCTTGAGGCAGTCCTTCTTCCAGCGTTCTTTTCCGTGAAATTGCACCAGCATAGTTGGTGGCTATGGTTCTATTTGTTAGGAAGGCCTGTATCCATCTAATCATTTTCCCTCCTATTCCCATTCTTCTCATCTTTAGCAAAAGTCCCTTTCTCCAAACTCTGTCGTAGGCTTGCTCAAGGTCGATGAACACAGCTATTGTGCTTTTTCCCTCTTGAAAACCATCCATCACATTCTGTGTGAACCTGAAGAGGGGGTCATCTGTGCGGCACTTACGTCTGAAGCCTGCCTGGTTGTTGTCCAGAAGGTTCCAGCTTTCCAACCACCAATATAGTCTGTTGTTTACCATTCTCTCGACCAGCTTGCCTAAGCATGAAGTGAGGGATATGGGCCTATAACTTCTTGGTGTTCCCGGTGGTTTCCCTTTCTTCAATATAGGCAAGATGGTTGCTGTCAGCCATGCTGATGGTAGCTGTCCCTCGTTCCACGTTCTATTGATGAACCACAGAAGTGTCTCTTTTGCCTTTGGCCCTAGCTGACAAATCATCTCATTTTTAATTGTATCTGGTCCTGGAGCTTTATTTTTGGCCAGTTTCCGTAGTGCCATTCTCAGTTCTTGTGGGCGGAACGGATCATCGAACGCAGCCATATTGGTCTGATCTATGTTACGCGTGGATGTGTTCTTTAGGAGCACTTTGTCTAGTTTCTTTCTCTGTTGTGTTTTATTTACACTGGCGTAAAAATTGTTGAAGACATCGGCTTTCTTGCTGCTTGATGTTACTTCATCACCACTTCCATCCACCATAGGTGTTGGGTTTGTCTTTTTCTTGCTTCCCTCGAGATTACTAAGGAGTCTCCAAACTTTGTCCCCTTCTCTTTTTAAATCTAGTTTATTGCAATTTTCTTTCCAAGTCTCCCGTTTATTCTTCTTGGTGACATACCTTACTTTTGCTGTCCATTTGTTGTACTCGGTTTTATTTAAGATGGTAGGATTTTTTTCAGCCTTCTTCCTGGCCTCTCTCCTCTCTTTGACTGCTTCAGCTAGTTCAGATGTCCAGTATGGTTTAAACTTCCCCCTTGGGATGCACTTTTTTGGTGGCTGCTAGGATTGTGGTACATATATTGTTGTAAGTAGTATTAATGTTATCAGTTCTATTGATTTGACTGAATCCAGCATCGGTTTCTCGGCCGTAGCGGTCCCAGTCTGCTTTCCTGAAGTTCCAGGATGGTTTACCAAGGGACTTCTGTGTCATCTGTGGTGTTAAAATAGTTGTTAAAACAGGGCGGTGGTCACTTCCCACATCTTCTAAGACTTTGATGATACTATTTTCTGCTATATCAGCTGAAACAAATGTCAGATCTGGCCGGCTGGTCGAGCCGTGTGCCCCGTGAAGGAGTGTTGGTGGAGTTTCCAAGTTCTGCAGCAGCATTAAGTTGGTACTGCTGCACAACTCCTCAACCTCTAGGCCCCTACTGTTAAACCGCCTGTATCCTAGAGCAGGAATGTGAGCATTAAGGGGAGGTTTCACCTAAAAAATTTTTTTTTTTATTTTTGTCTTTACAAGCTCCAATTTTTTTGGGCATGTTTAGGACATCAAAGCATCTAATAAAAAATGCTCAATCATTGGAAAATAATTATATTGGGTCCTAATTTGCATATTGTTACTAAAAATAGAAACTTTTTTGTGTCAAGATGCACACTTTATTTGCAAAGATAGGACATTGGAATTTGGCTTGCACATAGATCACAGCATTCTCAAGACTCCCTTCTAGTTTCATTTTCATAAACTGTCCGAGTGATGTTTTATGAATTTTCAAAAATTAGACCCATTTTTCTTGATAAAAATACAGGGTAGAGATACTTTAAAAATTCACTGATCAAAAAGTTACAGGTTTATACTTTTAAAATTAGCAGGGGACAAGCACTATAGTATGATATTACAGTATACAAAGTTTAAAGCCTTTAGCTTTACAACTTTTTGAGTAATCCTGACATGATGTCATCAAAATTGCTGAAAAACAATATCGTAGAAATAAGCAAAATACAGAGAAAACATGCCTTAAAATAGTCATACTCACATTAGAATCCACCAATTGCATATCCATTCTCTTTGTTGGTATTCTTATAATCCAGGAAAGATTTTCTGTGCCTGTATTCTGCTTTTTTCATATCATATAATCTTAGGGAAGCAGAGACCCATGCCGCGTCAAAACCAGAAAATCCTTTGAAGCAGTATTTCCCAAAAGATAGACCAAGATTTTCAAAAATTCCTCTTCTCCCAAGTTCTCCATCATTGAAAACTATCAAAGCATCATAAACTGAAAGTTCTAATCTGTCTCTTCCTACAAATGCTGCTTTGGGACATCTGTTGCAGATCAGATTGTGGAAAGACTCATTAGAGTTCTGTGTTCCTCCATGAAGACATTTTGACAACAAGAAGTCTGAAGACAATTCATCAAAGACAGGCTGAATTTCTTTAATGACAAATTTAGGCAGCCTGTTTTTGTTAGCCTTGTTTATATCCTTTGGGCACCAATCTCCAGATCTCCAGCACCGTCTTGAGAATGGCCATTATGCTTTTTTTCATATTGGAAATTGAACCAATATTTCCTCTTATTGCGGCACTGTAATGACCTTGTATTCTCATAATAGCACTCTTTGTTAATCTTCCAAAATTTCCAATACCCTTATACTTTTTCCCATCTTCTTCATACTGCTTGCCTTTACATTCTGCAACTTTATCAAGGAGACGTCGTCCCATTCGTTTCTGAACATGGCCGCAGCATTCTAATTTTTCGATTTGAAGTCCAGGATACATTGTGGCTTTGCCTCGGCAACAGATTTAAAACTTTTTGAATCCCCATCTCCAAGATATTTTACATACTTCAAACCATGTTTTTCCTCAGATCTTCTAAAAATATTAATCATTCCATTTGATTTCATCAGATTTTTTTGGCATTGATTTGTGACCTTCATCCACACTGCAAATTCTTCATCTGTTTTGTATTTCTTTATAAACAAGTGAAAGTAAATGAACTTGACAGGCCATAGTGAGTCTCATTCACTGTGTATAAAGACTCTGTAAACTGATTCTGCTCACTGCTCGTAGTGACAGGTGATGTTAAACACTTTGGACATCATCATCATCTCAACCCGTAACCCGTCATGGGTCGTAGGGGTGCCATGGTGGAAGCATCAGCAGACATGGAGTCATGACGAGTTACATGCCCAAACCAGGCAAGCTTTCGACCTTTCACTACTGACAAAAGTGGTTCTTGGTGGCCTGCATAGGTGTTTATCTTCTCTCTAACATAGACATTTGTTTTGCGCTCTTTATAGCAAATGCGCTAAATTCTTCTATAACATTTATGCTTGAAAGCCTGAATCCTTCGCTCCGTATCTGCAGTGAGTGTCCAGCCCTCACACCCATACAAGAGAATAGATAATACAAGTGATTTGTATAATTTGATCTTCACAGGAAAACTGATGTTACTTTTCCAGATCACATTCAGCCTTGTCATGGCAGCTGAGGCCATCTCAAGTCTTGATTTCTTTACTTGATCTTCCATCACTACATATAATGGACATGGGAACTGTTTAACAAACTGCAAGACGCTTTCAATGCTGATAATTCTGTATCCTTCAATAGTTTCAGGATCAGTGTGTTTCACAGCTGTAGAAGTAACACTATTTAATTTACAGAATGATATTTCATTTGTCTGACATGTAGGCCTAGCCGTGATTTTCGGTAGTTTCATGGAACCAGAATACCTGTTACCTCTAAATTTCCTCTTAATGGGCCTATCCTTCCTTCTTTTACATGATGCTGTTGATTTATTAACACAATCCATTTTATTAAATAAGAAATCACTATAAATCTAACCATAATCGCAAATTCCACTTCGAAATTGACAGGAAGCACGATTCAGTATAAACATACAAGCATGCCTATTTTGATGTAAGCTTGATTCTGATTGGTTGAAGCTGGCGATCTTTGACCCTCATGAGAAGTTTCAGCCAATGAAATTTTATTTTATGTTTAAGGCTTATAACTGTTAACAAATTTAATCTAATGCCTTGGCTGGACTAAATACCGAAAAAATTATTAAAATATGTTAATAAATAAAAAAGTTATAACAAAATAATTTTTTTGCATATATAATTAGCTGATTTGTGGCTGAACATACATATTTGAAAATTAATTTTAAATATTTTTAAGCTGAAAACTGCAATAAAAAACATAGCGTTAGGTAGAAAAATGGTGACACTAAACTGTAGCATCAATATTGCAAAAATGATAATTTTTAAACAAAATGCCAAAATATGGGTGAAACCTCCCCTTAAAATCACCAGCTATGACAGTTTTCTTTAGTATGGGCTCAAATTCAGGCAGACCTTTTGATGAGGTCGGGGGACAGTAAATGTTGTGTAGTGTGTACTTGGTGTTATCCTTGCCCCATAGCTTTATTATTTGGTGGTCGATATCCGCTGTAGGGTTGTTGGTTACTGTGGCTTGGGTATCATTTCTGATTAAGGTCATGATGCCTTTGCACTTCAGGCATTCACATTTGTACTGTGTATAACCCGTGATGTTAATTTGTCTCCGTGGGAGTATTGTTTCCTGGAGAAGGGCTACTTGTACTTGATGTTCGTGTAGTATTTTTGTAAGCTCAATTGTCTTGTTCTGTAGTCCAGCTATATTTAGCTGTAAAATGTTAAGGTTCCCCTTCGCTGACTTTTCACAAGGAGCAGGGGATTTATCTCTCTTGCGCGGGCCTTGGTAACCGAGGCGACGCCCGAGCTCGTATGGAATATGTTGTTTGACTGGCATTGGAGGTATTGGGTGTTTGCTGCAGACATCTCCCTCCCAAAGAATGCAATGGGTGTGTCTTCCTCCATGAGTATTGGGTTGATTTGCTTGGCCACTCACCTTTGTGGCTCTAAAGATCACTTCGCTCTGGGGGTTCAGGTGGGGTTCACAGAGATGCATTCCCCGCTAGTCACAAGCGCTCACGATGCAGGCCTCATTTCTTCGTTCTGTGACTGAGCTTTTGCTGTGGCTGTGTCACGTCCTGCATCCTATGCCTTCACGATTTTTCCCAGCACAGTGGTTCTAAATTTCCATTGAGTTTTAGTGGCTTTGCTTCCCGTGCCTCAGGAGTTGGACCAAATCTGACGATGGGTGCAATGTCAGGTCGCATGGCACTCTCGCTGCAGCTGGGACGTTGGGCAGGGCCCGGATCCCTTCTAGGTAAAGACCTATCTTTTACCATCACCGCTTCAGGATCCTTGGTGAGGTGTATCGTGGATTGGACAAAGAAAGATTGGTAGGCAAGTAGAGAAGAGAGAAGGTAGCATTTAACCCATGAGTGGGGTTTGGGTTGGTGTTGACCAGAGCATGGTCCACTTGCCGGTGTATTGCGCCTACACCTTAGGAGTCCCAAACAACTCCCGACCCAGTTATACCGCCAGGCACTCGGTCGCCCCCATAGCAAACTCTGTGAGAACGGGGTCACCTCGTGAAGGTGCTGCTATGGACACGTTTGTGCAGGAGAGGCCATATGCCAGAAGCTTACTACAAGACAGTAGCTTACGCGGCGATCACTGCACCTGGATATGAGAGGCTATGTGTTCGCTTCAACATCGATTGATGTAGGTGGGACATCGTGGCCCGAACCCTACATAGACCCCGCCCAGATTGCAATGTACCTCTATGCCTGATACCCTGCTTCAAGTTATACCACACAGTCAAGGATTATCAACATGGATCGTTGACAAAGACTCTTGCAGAGGCCTACAGCTACAACTTCAACCCCAGTTAATAAAAAAAGCAGCTCAGACTCCAACTAGAGGTACTTAACTACTCAGACATTTACAAACGCTCATTGTCAGATGCCACAGATGCAGAATACATTCAAAAAAGACACACACGAAAAATACAGTTTTTTTAAACATTTTATTCCAATTTTATTAGCCTTTTATGTTGATATACATGGTTAATCGTTAAATCAATACGTCAATCAAGCTTATTTTATTCATTACCATCCATGTCACTAACATTTTATTGCGCTGATGTTGAACAAATTCACTAAAAACTTGGAAAAGATGTCTGTTTTTCAATCTTTTATGAATTTAAAAAAAAAGTTCTTTTTAAAGAAATCTGCAAACACCCATGGTAATGGGAGACGGTAATGCTCCGGATTGCTGGTCAGCAAAGTGATAATTATATCTGAGAAAATTAGATGAGGAAAATATTAGAGTTTCCCATCCTTGAAAATCACGTGCTGGACCTGGAAAATGCTTGAAGAAATTTGCTATGAACCCTGTTTAAGCATACAGAAACACTGAACATTATTTGAAACTAGTAGTGGTATATGGTGAATGAAAACACACAGTTACATTGGTCTTAAACTTCTTGTTTTGACCCTTAACACACAGTGAAGTATTTAAAGCTGCAAACAGCTTTCTTCTGTTTGAAAGGCTGAACAAATCATATATTTTATTTATGATTGAGATTTAAAGGAGCAAACAACATCTAGAGACAGTAGTTATGATGTTTGTGTAGAAATAATGTGAAATAACTTTATTTGCTTGTCACATTTAAATGCCTTGTTGATAAAGATGTTAAAGAAAAACATTTTTCTTACATGTCATTTGTTTTATGTCTTTATATTGAAGTCCAGAATTCCCGATACATCTTATGTTTAATGGCCTGCTCAAGCATCAAGACATTTTAAAAATTATTGAATGACCTGGTCAAGTGTATATTGAAAATATATTTTTCTATCTCAGAAAGCCAAGACCATCTATTGCCCTTCAGGTCCACTGGTTCTAGATCCAGAAAAACAAACGGCAGTGTCTGTGAACTTTTTGTTAACTGAGTAAGTATAAGACTTCTATAATACATTCTATCTGACATAGAAGATGACTTGAGATTTTAGGAATATCTTGATGGTGGGATATAAAATATTACCAGACTGAGTCAAACATTGAACTAAAAATTGCGTAGGCTTGTTTGAAATCTCAGAACTTTAGGGACATAACTCAGTCACAGGCAATGTAATCGTAGATAATTAAATCAGGGTTCGTAGCGACCTTGAAAAACCTGGAAAACGAAAAAAAAAAATCCAGGCCTTGAAAAGCCTGGAAAAATGGCTAAAAGCCTTGAATTTTCCGCATCGGACCTTGAAAAATAATACGAAATCGAAAGTTCGTTACTTTGTGTCCATTTTTTGGTTATTGATGGTATTTTTTGCAACAACAGACACGACGAGTCTAAAAATAAATCTGCGTTTACGCCATTAACGCAAAGTGCCGAAAACTTCTGGAAATGGAAGGGCGCAAAGGGAAGTAAAAATTGTAAAGTTACCGTACAATTTTTACTTCCCTTTGCGCAAAGTTACCGTACAATTTTTACTTCCCTTTGCGCATTAAATGATTTCCAGAAGTTTTCAGCGCTTTGCGTTAACGCCGTAAACGCAGATTTATTGTTAGCACTCGTCGTAAGTAATAAATTCATTTATCTCATTTATAAAACCTATTTAAATAAGTCCAGTTTATAGATAGACCTACTGTACTTGCGTCTGTATTTACAATGTAGGCCTATTTACAGTTTAATTTTTAACCATGGCCAAAATTAGCCTATAAGCAAGCGTTTGAACGAAATTTCTTGGTTTACCTTACCTCTGCATACGGGAATATATTTGACACAGTTTAAGATGGTCAGGAATAGAAATTGATGGCGATTCCATATCCTATAGCCTACCCTGTTATCAGACCCATGTCCCACTGTTCATTTCACCACAGTTTTTGGAAATAAATATATTTTGAATGCTTTTTTATTATATTTATGATGAAAAGACTTATCCCGTTCTACCTCTGAAGGGTTATAGGCTAATTAGGATAGGCCTAGGCCTACACGTTTTCAATTTCAGATAACATGAATAACCGCCGATACACGAAAGTGGCATCACATCTGTCAAATCACTGTAATTAGGATAAATAAAAATCAACAATTTTGTGGATAGGCCTATGTTATTTAAAAACAAAAATTAAATTAAATTTTTTTAAAAATCTAAACAAACAAACGAAACAAAATCCAACAAAAATAGTAAAGGGGTGGGGGGTGTAAAGGTCTCCAGTTAGATATTTAATAGATTTTCACTTATCATAAGTATTACCCTCCCAATTACTATATATACTGGTCACAAAAAGTAGGGGATATTTTAAGATGGTAATAATAGCCCCTTCAGTCATAACTGACTATGGGAATGCGCCCCTGAGGTGACAGCCCTCAGCTGCTTATTTTCCTGGTGCTCCTTTCGATGTTTTCTCCTCACCTCTGCTTCTTGTGTGAGCCTCTCTTCGCCCAATCTGAGGTGGCGCCGTAAATAGCATCGCCACTTAGTGCGATCGGCAGCTTCATCCTCCCATGTTGCTGGATCCATGTCCAGTGCCCTCATATCTCTCTTGCACACATCTTTGAACCTCAGCTGTGGTCGCCCAACTGTTCTCTTGCCATCTGCTAATTGTCCGTAGAAGATATCTTTTGGGATGCGACCATCATCCATGCGGCGAACATGGCCAAGCCAGCGAAGTCTGCGCTGTCTAAGAAGCATATACATACTTTGAAGGCCAGCACGTGACAACACCTCGACATTTGTCACTTTATCTTTCCACGAGATGCCGAGGATGCGGTGTAGACACCGCAAATGGAAGGTATTGAGCCTTCTTTCTTGCTTAGCATAGGTCGTCCAGGTCTCGCTGCCATATAGGAGTGTGCTGGTGACGCAGGCATTATATACCGCAGCTTTGGTCTTCATTGTGAGTTTAGAGTTTCCCCAAACACGTGATGTGAGGCGGGCAAAGGTAGCTGCAGCTTTGCCAATGCGGCTGTCGATTTCTGTATCCAGTGAGAGTTTGTCATTGATGGTAGACCCTAGGTATGTGAAGTGGTGCACCACTGCCAATTCATAGTTATCGATAGTGATAACTGGTGCAGCACCCACATCCTGACTCAGCACATTCGTTTTCTTTAGACTTATTGTGAGGCCAAAGATGGTATGTATTATTTTACAAAAGAGTGGATTTCGTATTTTAATGGTTGTACAGACATATCGAGCACGCTCTTCTCCACTCTCATGTGCAATATCATGTTGACCTGGTGACTCGTGATGAGTAAGCCAATCCCAAGAACAGAGGTGGGGCCCATCCGTAAAGTTCACACATAATTCTTTTTCACAATAATGCGTGTATCTCGGGTTTGATGAACACTACTCACCATGGACAGGTATAAAAAGACTCTGCAACAGATAAAATTTCTTTTCTTCATCATGGAACGTTTGACAGAACAGCAGAGATGGATAGGCATAGGCATGTTGCAAACCGGAAGTCAGCAAGTGGATGCTGCTCAGAACCTCAATGTTTCACAGTCAGTTGTCAGCAGACTGTGGAACAGGTATTAAAATTTCCGCACAGTGGCTGATCTGCCTCGGACTGGCCGCCCAAGAGTCACTAAATGCCGCCAAGATCAACTTCTTGTTACTCAGGCCCTCAGAACTCGGACTCTAAATGCTACTCAACTTCAGCAACACCTTCAACAGACCACTGGGATCCGGGTCTCAACTCAGACAGTACGAAACCGTTTGCACCAAGTGCAACTGGCCTCACGCAGACCGTTTGTAGCTTTGCCCATGTCACCACAACACAGGCGAGCAACAATGGATTGGTGCCAACGTCATCATCGGTGGACCAATCAACAGTGGGCATCAGTGATGTTTTCTGATGAGTCCCGTTTCGGATTTTCATGGTCGTCGAATACGTGTCTGGCGATGGCGAGGTAAGCATTACCAGCCTCCTGCAACTGTTGCACACAACCGTTATGGAGGTGGCAGTGTAATGGTGTGGGCAGGCATCTGTATGAATGACAGGACCGACCTTCACATATGCCAGGTCAATATCACAGGGCTCTACTACCGTGACAACATCATCGAGCCTATCGTTGTGCGATTTGCTCAACGGCACGGACCAGATTTCATCTTCCAGGATGACAATGCATGTCCTCACCGTGCTCAGGTCGACCAAGATCACCTTCAGATGCAGCATATCCGAACATTACCGTGGCCGCCGATGTCCCCCGACCTGTCTCCTATTGAGCATTTGTGGGACCTCCTGAATAGACGCGTCCAACAACGTCCAGCCGCTCCATAGACTCTTCAGCAGTTAGCCCAGGCCCTTCAGCAGGAGTGGCAGAGAATTCCTCAAGACAACATCAGAAGGCTTATTTGCAGTATGAGACGTCATTGCAATGCATGTTTAGCGGCAAACGGGGGCCCTACACGTTTTTAGAAATATTGGAATATTTTTGTGAAAATGAAGTACCTACCCCGCCTTGGTTGCCAGTGCGACTAAAATCATGTGAGTAAAGCCATAACACTTCTTATACCGCAAATGTATTGTTATGATGCTCAAGTTTACTTGTACGAAGGAATAAATGAACTAATTTGAAATATATTGTCTTTGGATAACTTTTAAATTCAATATCCCCTACTTTTTGTGACAGGTATATATTACCTTTTGTTCTAGTTAAATATTGTTTGACAGTATTATGTATGCGTTTAGAATTTTGAATTGGTAAATATACATAGCTTAGGCCTACTCATAAGTTATTTGTGTTCCCTTTTCTTTTTTTAAACTAACACTACTAGGAGACCTACAGATGTGACATCATTTGTGACCAAGGAAAAAACTCTTGAGAGCTGAGATTATTTGGACTCTTTTTTTTCAGTGAAAAGTCACCATAGTTTTAATTCAAATTTCATACGCAACAAGGGACATATTCTCTTCTGTGGTAGTTTTGATTCAGCCTTCAGCTTTATTTCAAGACCTGAAATTCAGATTGGTGCATTTGGAACAGTAGCGGAAAATAGGAAGCATTTTCCTGTAGCACTGAAGAAAAAACAAATTGAAAAAAGACAAATCATCCTGTGTTTTGTGCGACAGAAGATAAGGCATGCCGACAGTCACCTGGCATGATACGAAAAGATTTAACCTTATATCCACTATTAACTTCAATGATAATATAAACAAGACAGTTAGAAAGACAAATTCTTTAGGGCAGAACAATTCATAAGCCAGTGCTTGCAGAAAAGTACAGCAAAAGTATGGGAGGTGTCGACTACTTCAGCCAACTAGGTGCAAGCTACCCCTACCCACACAGATCCTATTTTTATATTATTTCTTAGTTGAAACTGCCCTTGTCAATGGGCACATAACCTACAACACTGCCAACTCTACAAAAAAAGATCAAAGCGAAGATCAGGATGTCAGTATGACTCTTATTGAACCTGCTATTCTTCGACGCAATGTGACACCTTCAAAACCACAGGTCACAACAACACGACTTACTGAGCACCACTTCATTGATAAATATGAAAGGGCAAGGTACAAACCAGACTGTAAAGTGTGTAAGGCTGCAGGGAACAGAAGCCAGACTTGCATGTACTGCCCAGATTGCAATGTACATCTATGCCTGATACCCTGCTTCAAGTTATACCACACAGTCAAGGATTATCAACGTGGATCGTTGACAAAGACTCTTGCAGAGACCTGCAGCTACAACTTCAACCCCAGTTAATGAAAAAAGCAGCTCAGACTCCAACTAGAGGTACTTAACTACTCAAACATTTACAAATGCTCATTGTCAGATGCCACAGATGCAGAATACATTCAAAAAAGATAAACACGAAAAATACAGTTTTTTTAAAAACATTTTATTCCAATTTTATTAGCCTTTTATGTTGATATACGTGGTTAATCGTTAAATCAATACGTCAATCAAGCTTATTTTATTCATTACCATCCATGTCACTAACATTTTATTGCGCTGATGTTGAACAAATTCACTAAAAACTTGGAAAAGATGTCTGTTTTTCAATCTTTTATGAATTTAAAAAAAAAAAAAAATTCTTTTTAAAGAAATCTGCAAACACCCTTGGTAATGGGAGACGGTAATGCTCCGGATTGCTGGTCAGCAAAGTGATAATTATATCTGAGAAAATTAGATGAGGAAAATATTAGAGTTTTCCATCCTTGAAAATCACGTGCTGGACCTGGAAAATGCTTGAAGAAATTTGCTATGAACCCTGTAAATGTTAACTCTGCACAGATGCTAAATTTTGTGTCACTTTTTGATGGTCTGACATGTGACTTATAGCTTCTTCTTCTTTGATCCTTAGTCGCTGACTGTCAAAGCAGTCAGTGGCCATTACGCCTGGTGGCGTCTTGTAGGGCAACAACAAATTGATTCCACTTTGCTCAGTCGGCGGCCATCCTTTGTACAGTGCCCCAACTCTGGTTCATTCTTTGCATCTCAGCCTCCACAGTCCTCCGCCAAGTTGTTTTTGGTCGGCCTCTCTTTCGTTTTCCTTCAGGAGTCCATAGCATAGCTTTTCTGTGATGGCATCGGGGTCTCTTCTGAGGACATGGCCAACCCAGCTCCAGCGTCTGCCAGCTGTGATGGTGTGCATGTCCTCTTGCTTGCTCCGAGTAAGCAGATCTTGGTTGGTGATGGTTTTCGGCCAAAAGATTCGAATAATTTTTCTTAGGCATGTTGTGTAAAAAGAGGACAATTTCGACATTTTCTTCTCTGTAACTCTCCAGCATTCCGCACCATAGAGAAGCACAGAAAGCACACAGCTCTGATATAATCTTAATTTTGTCCTTGTGCTGTACTGAGAGGACTTCCAGATGTTGTTTAGACTAAAAAAAGGCTGTTCTTGCTTTGTTCATTCTGTTGTTGATGTCTTTGCTTGCTCCGCCGTCTGATGTTACCATTCATCCTATGTATGTGAAGGTGGCTGTCTGTTCCAGCTGCTGATTCCTTACTGATATGGGCTCAGGGTTGCTCACATTGAGCGTCATGACTTCTGTCTTCTTTAAATTGGTGTTCAAGCCCACCTGCTGGCTATACTTATTAAGTCTATTCTTTTTTTTCCTGGATGTGTTGATGTGAATGTGCTAGCAGTGCAGTGTCATCTGCATATTCCAGATCTTCCAATGTAGAAAATGTAGTCCATCTTATTCCTCTTGGAGTGACTTGTAGCATGTACTGTTAATTTATATTTTTAAGTCCGCCTTAAAGCTTAATGTACATAACAGTTCTACAACAGCAAGATACTCTGCTACAAAAGTCCTTAAATGCACTGTAGTAAGTGTCAGACTTCATTTGTTCCCAGATATTTTGTCACATTTGAATTCCAAAACATGCAAGATGGCAGCCAGAATGATGCATTTGATTACATTATTTTACCTTAATGATTTCTACGTCAAAATACATAAAAAACTTGATTCTTTCCCCCACAAAATTGAGTATTTGCATGTATTGTGAACATATAGTGTGCTTTTGCAGTCACGAATGTCAAATATATTTTTAAAACCACCAACTCTTCATACCAAAAAGAACGAAATTTTCAGTGATATGTTTGAGGAGTTTTAAGGAAGAAATAAACATGCAATATCATTGCTTGAAGAAAGGGATAGCAGAGATTGGAAATGTTAAGAGAGAAGAAGACTTGGTTCATCATATGTACGTATGTCTGGTTTGTCATATGTAGGTACATCTGGTTTGTCATATGTAGGTACATCTGGTTTGTCATATGTAGGTACATCTGGTTTGTCATATGTAGGTATGTCTGGTTTGTCATATGTAGGCACATCTGGTTTGTCATATGTAGGCACATCTGGTTTGTCATATGTAGGTACATCTGGTTTGTCATATGTAGGTGCATCTGGTTTGTCATATGTAGGTGCATCTGGTTTGTCATATGTAGGTGCATCTGGTTTGTCATATGTAGGTGCATCTGGTTTGTCATATGTAGGTATGTCTGGTTTGTGTTATGTAAATAAAACTGGTTTGTTTTATGTAAATAGAGCTGGTTTGTTTTATGTAAATAGAGCTGGTTTGTTTTATGTAGGCAAAACTGGTTTGCCACATGTAGTTAAAGCTGGTTTGTATTATGTAGATAAAGCTGCTTTGTATTATGTAGAAAAAGCTGGTTTGTCATATGTAGGTAGAGCTGGTTTGAAAATAGACTTTCTTTTGTTATCTCCAGGATCACAGATGTGTATGAAAACTTCATAGCGAGTATTGTTGGATACCTGCTTACAGTTGGAGAATCACCCTTCTATCGTGCTCTGTTGGAACCAAACATTAGGAGTGATTATTCACCAAATACAGGGTTTGTAGTTCACAGCTTGATCTAGCTGCATGAGTTAGTCATGGCAGATTATAGTGATTTATGTGGCCCACTCGCTGAAATTGCTATATTATCTTTATGCTTTTGCATTATAAGATGTAATCTGTGAGCTTCAGTATTGAGATTCATTTGTATAACTGAATCTGCCAATGTTACTAGGAGTCTATGTAGAGACTGCAGTTACTTTTGTTCATTGATTTTACTTGAGCTTCACAAGGTGTGTAGGCCTTCAGCAGATTCACATCAACTTCTCAAGATCCTTCAGCAGATTCAAATCAACTTCTCAAGGTTCTTCAGCAGATTCACATCAATTACTCAAGGTCAAGGTCCTTCCATTTCTTCATTATCCCTTTCATTTCTGTCTCCAGTTCTCTTCTCCATTTGTGTGTATGTTTTTTTTTATTTTGAATGCGTCTTTCTCTACCTCTCTTACTGTGTGTATTCTAGAACAAGGACTGCCTTGTAATGCTGTCAGCAGATTTCCTCGATGTGTGTGTCCTTATCTATCACCACCGTCATTTTCTCATCCTCTCTTCAGGGTTCGTAGCGACCTTGAAAAGCCTGGAAAAATGGCTAACAGCCTTGAATTTCCCGCATCGGACCTTGAAAAAATATTTAAAATCGGAAGTTTTCCATTTTTCGGTTATTGATGGTATTTTTCGTTAAACTTCAGTTACCGCATAATTTTTACTTCCCTTTGGGCACAAAATCCATTTACAGACGTATTCGGCGGTTCGTGTTTTCGGCGATTTGCGTTTTCGGCGATTTGCGTTTTCGGCGAATTGCGTTAACGATGTGAAGCAGATTTATTTTTAGCGTGCGTGTCTGTTGTTACTCGAAAGCGGTAATTTCCTATTACTCGTGGGTTTTTGCTCCGCAGTGAATATGTGTAGTTATGTCTTGTATCGTAACAGTTAGGGTTAGATTTAGTATTAAGGTTAGGATTAGGGTTAACGCTAACCCAAATCCTAACTCTAATACTAAACCTAACCCTAACTGCTACGAAAGGACACATAACTACACATATTCACTGCGGAGCAAAAACCCACGACTGGGAAAAAATGTATTTATAACCTCAGACCTAAGGGCCTTTTATATTTGGATATGCGCCCTAATATAACCGACTAGGTTGAACGGAACGCGCCTCGCCAAAACTTAAAAAAAAAAAAAACAACACCAAGAACTTGTCTCTACGCATTCATGTTGTATTAAATCGTTCATTTCAACTGAGGTAAGTAATAAATTCATTTATAAAACATATTTACATAGGCTAAGTGTGGTTTATAGATAGACCTACTGTACTTGCGGCCGTAATTTACAATGTAGGCCTATTTACAGTTATTTTTAACCATGGCCAAAATTAGTGTTTGAATGAAATTTCTTGGTTTACAACTGCTTACGAGAATATGTTTGACACAGTTTGAGATGGTCAAGAATAGAAATTGATGGCGATTCCATATCCTATAGCCTGCTCTGTTATCAGACGTGTCCCACTGTTCATTTCACCACATTTTTGGGAAATAAATATATTTTGAATGCTTTTTCATTATATTTATGATGAAGAGACATATCCCGTTCTGCTCTGCAGGGTTATAATTAGGATATGCCTAGGCCTACATGTTTTCAATTCCAGATAACATGAATAACCGCCGATACATGATAGTGGCGTCACATCTGTCAAATCACTGTAATTAGAATAAATGAAAATGGCCAATTTTGTGCATAGACCTATGTTATTTAAAATTTTTAAAATAATTAAAAAAAATTTTTTTTTAATCGAAACAAACAGAAACGATAAAACAAAACAAACCCCAACAAAAAAAATCAAACAAAAATAGTAAAGATGGGGAGGGGGTGTGTATGTGTAAAAGCCTGATGTTTCCAGTTAGATATTTAATAGATTTTCACTTATCATAAGTGTTATAAGGATATCATCATACCTTCACCCTCCCAATTACAATATTTTAACTTTTTTTCTAGTTAAATATTGTTTGACTATATTATTCATGCGTTTAGAACTTTGACTTGGTAAATATACATAGCTTAGGCCTACTTATAAGTTATTTGTGTGTTCCATTTTTTTTTGTTTTTTAAACAGAAAAGAACACAACCCTAAGGAGCAGTTTTTCCCTCAGAAACATCAAAACTATCTAACACTATTCCCTCGGACACGTCAAAAACATCTAACACTATTAGGAGACCTACAGATGTGACATCATTTGTGACCAAGGAAGAAACTCTCAGAGCTGAGATTATTTGGACTCTTTTTTTCAGTGAAAAGTCACCATAGTTTTAATTCAAATTTCATACGCAACAAGGGACATATTCTCTTCTGTGGTAGTTTTTATTCAGTCTTCAGCTTTATTTCAAGACCTGAAATTCAGATTGGTGCATTTGGAACAGTAGCTGAAAATAGGAAGCATTTTCCTGTAGCATTGAAGAAAAAAAAACTCAAATTGAAAAAGACAAATCATCCTGTGTTTTGTGCGACAGAAGATAAGGCATGCCGACAGTCACCTGGCATGATATGAAAAGATTTAACCTTATATCTACTGTTCACTCCAATGATAATATAAACAAGACAGAAAGACAAATTCTTTAGGGCAGAACAATTCAGAAGCCTTTGCTTGCAGAAAAATACAGCAAAAGTATGGGAGGTGTCGACTACTTCAGCCAACTAGGTGCAAGCTACCCCTACCCACACATATCCTATTTTTTATATCATTTCTTAGTTGAAACTGCCCTGGTCAATGGGCACATAACCTACAACACTGCCAACTCTACAAAAAAAGATCAAAGCGAAGATCAGGATGTCAGTATGACTCTTATTGAACCTGCTATTCTTCGACGTAATGTGACACCTTCAAAACCACAGGTCACAACAACACGACTTACTGAGCACCACTTCATTGATAAATATGAAAGGACAAGGTACAAACCAGACTGTAAAGTGTGTAAGGCTGCAGGGAACAGAAGCCAGACTTGCATGTACTGCCCAGATTGCAATGTACCTCTATGCCTGATATTCTGCTTCAAGTTATACCACACAGTCAAGGATTATCAACGATCCAGACAAAGACTCTTGCAGAGGCCTACAGCTGCAACTTCAATCCCAGTTAATAAAGGAAGCAGCTCAGACTCCAACTAGAGGTACATAGCTACTCAAACATTTACAAACGCTCATTGTCATGCCACAGACGCAGAATACATTCAAAAAAGACAAACACGAAAAATAGTTTTTTTGCATTTTATTCACAATTTTATTAGCCTTTTATGTTGTTATACGTTAATCATTAAATCAATATGTCAATCAAGCTTATTTTATTCATTGACATCCATGTCACTAACATTTTATTGCGCTGACGTTGAACAAATTCGCTAAAAACTGGGAAAAGATGTCTGTTTTTCAATCTTTTATGAATTTAAAAAAAAAAATGTTCTTTTTAAAGAAATCTGCAAACACCCTTGGTAATGGGAGACGGTAATGCTCCGGATTGCTGGTCAGCAAAGTGATAATTATATCTGAGAAAATTAGATGAGGAAAATATTAGAGTTTCCCATCCTTGAAAATCACGTGCTGGACCTGGAAAAAGCCTGGAAAATGCTTGAAGAAATTTGCTATGAACCCTGTCTCTTACTGTGTGTATTCTAGAACAAGAACTGCCTTGTAATGCTGTCAGCAGATTTCCTCGATGTGTGTGTGTCCTTATCTATCACCACCATCATTTTCTCATCCTCTCATACTGTGTGTATTCTAGAACAAGGACTGCCTTGTAATGCTGTCAGCAGATTTCCTCAATTATTGTGTCCTTATCTATCATCACCGCCATTTTCTCATTGGTTGTTCCACAGGTGACCATATCATGCCATTGCAATCCTTCTGTATTATGCAAACATCAGTTTATGAAAGTCTATAACTTTTTGATTATTATTTTTGTTGCTCTGTGTGTTTCAGAGCCATACAACAGAACTGACCTGACATTTGAGAAGATTATGATTGTTGTATAAAAACTGGGTTACTTTTGGTTTCCATATACGAGCATGTTTATCAATGCAGTGACAGTTCTTTTTGCCTTTTTCAATTCTTATTTTGATATCACTGTCTGATTTTTGAACTGTCAGTGTTAAAGTTTGCTGTTCTACTAGTCATTAAATTACCTTTGTGTTGTTTGTGACTTCTACAGGTTCCATAGTGACACCAAAGAAGCTGTGTTCTCTGTGGGTCTTTGGAACATCAGCAAGGCAGATGTGGAAACTACACTGAGGATTATTGATGAAACGATTGACAAAGTTATTGTGTAAGTAGATAATTAAATGACAGAACAAGTGGATAAAAAGCTGGAAAGAGTGAAGGAGTAAAAATGTTGGCAAAAGTGATGAGAGAATAGATGTAAGGTTTGAATATTTTAATGAAAAATAGAAATTTTACAGATGTGGTCACCAACGTTTGTGAAAATTATAATTTGTACAACATTCTAATAGAAGTACTGAAGAGTTGCACATCAGTATGTTTTCACAGATAGTGGTGGTTTTTTTTTTTTAAATAAAAATTTTGGCAAGGCGCGCACGCCCTGTTCAACCTAGCCGGTTATATTAGGGCACAGGACCCAAGACGCATCAAAAGGGAGGAATGCAGTGAGCAACCCATAGCTTGACTGCCTGCGTTAAGGTTGGCGAACCAGAGCTGACCAAGACCCTACTCCACCTCCACGTGGTGGTCATGGAATAAGACCCTACTCCACCTCCACGTGGTGGTCCTGGAATCAGGCTGCATCATTGCAGTCTGGCTGAGGAGTAGGGATCAAAGAGGGAAGGCAAACCCGGTCCCAAAAAATGCCGTGCCTGAGTTGGATGTGACGGCTGAAAGGCACAAATACCGCAGCTTTGCTGTAAAAGGACACAACGCAACCAATGTCCTTTTCAGGACGAACGAGGAAGAAGAAGAAGATATTAGGGTGCATGTCCAAATATAAAAGACCTTTAGGTCTGGAGTGGTGGTGATAACTGTTACACAACAGTATGTGTTCACACACAGCGGTAGTGATAACTTACACAACAGTATGTGTTCTCACATTGGTGGTGATAACTGTTGCACAACAGTATGTGTTCACACACAGTGGTTGTTAGGTAATGTTCACCTTTAGCCCCACCGATGTCCTATTGTAACTTTTCGTTTACTTTGTACTTGGAATCAGAGTTTACAAGTAAGGAAACATTCGTACGAAATACGAATAGCATAAATGGTGTTCCTCCGGTGGTCACGACAGTCAATAATTATAATCACAACGTTACACAATTCATAAATAAATATAATTAATTTGTTTGTAAGATAATGACATGTATTGACTTTAAAACATATAGAAATATTTTAAGATACCTGTTAGCTCCCCAAGGAGCATAGGCCTTCAACAAACGCATGCCAAATCCTCCTGTCAGATGCCTTTCGCGCGAGGTCTTTCCACGAATTCCTCTTCTTTTTCAGTTCTGTATCTAGTTATCTTGTCTGTGTGTGTGTGTGTGTGTTTTTTTTTTTTTTGGTTTACCTCTGACTCTCTTTAATAATTATAATCAAAGTGTGATTATATATATAAATATATGTATAAAACACTGTGATTATAATTATTAAAGAGCATATATATATATATGGGAGCCGCGGTAGCATAGTGGTTAGTGCACTGGCTTCCTAACGCAGTGGTCTATGGTTCGATCCCCAGATGATGCGGGAATTTTTTAGGCCACAGACGGCTCTTGGGTCGACCCAGCCCCAATATGGGTACCAGAGCAACTCTGGGAAGGTTAAGGCGGCCGGCGTGATGCCGACCACATCACCCCTCGTGTGCCGACGGTCAAGATAATATGGGCCTAACACCATATTCCCAATATGCCTCAATGGGCGTGTAACGGGTTCTTTTACCTTTACCTTTTTATATATATATATATTAACTCCGCCAATGCCGGTCCCAAGCCTGGATGAAAAAGGAGGAGGGCGGCGTGCATGGAGGCCGTAAGGAGGCAGCCCCTCCACCATGCAAAGGCACAACGGGCCAATCACCTGTTTGCTTAGAACCACGATTACGAGTAACACAAGAGAGAAAACCGGACTGATTCTAAAGGATATATATATATATATATATATATATATATATATATATATATATATATATATATATATATATATATATATATATATATATATATAAAGGTAAAGATAGTCACATAGCAGATACTGCCATAGGAGAGTGAAGTGTTAGAGACTTCACTATACTAGGTCCAGCATCAAGAGGTGGGGTGACCAGTTCCCTTCCTCGATACTTTTCCTTCCCTAACTCAAGAGCAAAGTCAGGTATCCATTTACAGCTGGGTAGACTGGAGCGCGATGATACCATGAATCGAACCCATCACCTTAGCCAAGAAGTACGCGGCACAAACAAGTATGCTGCAGCGACAGAAACGCAAAATTCATAGCGTTTCCCGCGTTAAATCTTGATTAAAAAGTTGATATGGATATCGTACGAATGTTTGCTTAAAGTCGATGTACAAAGTAAACGAAAAGTTACAATAGGACATCGGTGGGGCTAAAGGCGAACATTACCGGTTGTTATAACTATTACACAGCACTTGCATATCAGCATGTGGTAACACTTATACAGCATTATCTTTGGTAATGTGGTGTTCATATTACCATGGTAACACAAGAGCATGATTCTCTAGTTCTCTGTAATTGCCCACCAAATGTTTCACAGTTTGCTTATGGTAGCCTCCATAATCCCCTCAGACTTCTTTTTATCTTTTCACTTTTTATATAGCTAGGGATGTATTTAGCACAGTGGTTAGCAACTATACAAGGTGATATCCTATCACCTTACCTCTTCATACTCCTTATGGACGATGTTATCAAGGCATGTAAGGAGAGAACAAGAAAGTATTCAGTGGGGTACTGGAAGATGAGACAGGTCTATATTTCGGAGCTGGCATTTGCTGATGATGTTGCCCTGATTGCTAAATCAGAGGCACATCTCCAATCCAACCTGCAAGTCTGGAAGGAAGAGCTGGAGAAGAGAGGGATGGTCATAAGCAGCTCTAAAACAAAATCCATGGTGATATCACGAGAAGAAAGAAAACATCAGATTAAGTTGGGAGAACAGGTCCTGGAGCAGGTCGACCACTTTAAATATCTTACTTACTTACTTACTTAGTCGTTCCCCTTCTACCTTTTAAATATCTCGGAGCTATTATAGACCGAAAGGGAGGCATCAAAGAAGAGTTGGCCACTCGAAAAGCAGCGGCTGGGAGACTTTTTCAGGCCATAAATCGAGGATTCCTCAGCAAGAAAGAGGTTGGTAAGAAAACGAAGATGGCTGTATTCCGCTCCACCTATGTCCCAGTCTTGACATATGGATGCGAGTCATGGGCAATGACTACAACCCACAAAAGCCAGATCCAAACCTCAGAAATGAGGTATCTGAGGAAAGTGGTTGAAGTAACAAGAAGAGACATGGTCCGCAACCAGACGATACGTCAAGGCCTAAAATCCCACCCGCTGCAGACCCAAATAGAACAGTCCCAACTGAGATGGTTTGGCCATGTCTACAGAATGGGAGAAGATCGGCTACCACGACAAGCATGGGAAACAAAGAGCCAGGGATCCAGACCTCCAGGACGACCCAGAGTCCGCTGGGAGGACAACATTAGACAATCTTTGAAGGACCGAGGACTAGAATGGAACCAGGCCAGGAAGAAGACAGCTGATAGAATGGTCTGGCGCTCTCTCTTCCAAACCTCTACACCTCACGGTAGAAGGGGAACGACTAAGTAAGTAAGGTTAGCAACTATCTGGCCTCCCCAACCACTTGCAGTTTCTCTTTGGCTCACAACTTTATTGCATGTCGTACTTCATTTTATGCAAACTTCACAATATGACAAGTTTGTGAGTTTGGTTTTCTCTTTCCAGGGAAGGATTTGAAAAGACCAGGATTGATGCCTTACTGGACAGGATTGAATTTCACCAGGAACACCAGACCAGTAATTTTGGGTTACGCCTGACCACTGTAAGTGTGAGGTAGTTTTTAGCTGTAAGACCTGGGGCTGTGGTCAAAGTGGTGATGGTGGTAATTCTATCATTTTTGAGAAGGTCTCTGTTAAATGGTCTAAACTAGGTGTCTGCAACTGGTCAATAGCAATGTACTGGTAGAACATATGGGATGGTCTGGTATATCTCTAGTGACGGAAACAATATTTTAGTTATGGAAGTTTTTTTAATCCCCCCGCTGGCATTTGAAAGTGTTGTTTCCCCAGGACTAAAGGTACCTTTTTCTGTGTTTTCTTAAACAACTGATGAACCAACTTACTAAAATTCATTCTGTTCATGAACTACTTTAGCTAAGAATGCATTTCTTTCCTTTAAATGAACTTAACATTTGTAACATTTCATATAGTTTACATTTCCCTCTGCTCTGTCCATGGAATTGAAGGAATCAGATCATGCAGCAGAGATAAAAGTTAACTTATAGGCCTGCATTTCTTTAAATTCAGTATACTCTGATAGTAAACACTGTACAGAGCGATACAGCAGGAGGCAGTCTGAGCATAAGTGGCGCCCCCCCTTTACTCTCGTTGATCAAGTGTTTCTGCCCTTTCATTTCTGTACACTCGGGGGGAGGGAGGGGGAACACACACACACACACTTGGGTCAT
This sequence comes from Oreohelix idahoensis, assembly GCA_024509875.1. Classification (NCBI taxonomy): domain Eukaryota; kingdom Metazoa; phylum Mollusca; class Gastropoda; order Stylommatophora; family Oreohelicidae; genus Oreohelix; species Oreohelix idahoensis. Next base: position 123,140 of record JAMPIV010007972.1, read on the forward strand.
GACTCCCAAATGTCAACCTCCTGTTGTCTTGTGCAGATAATTGAACCCACTCCACCTTGGTTGCAGCTTTCAACTTCACTCCTGTTTTTGCTGCCAGCTAGAGGCAATTGCAATTCTGAAAGTAACCCTTATGTTGAAAATAAATTACTGTCCTGAATTCCATAGCACATTGCAGTTGTTCCATAGCCCTGATAAAATGAATGATTTTATCAAAATAGATCTTTAAAGAGCACAGTGTATCTAAAGTAGATCCCTACAGCACCCAGGTTGTCTACCACTGGTCTAAACAGTTGGTTTGATCTTTGATGAATTCTTGAAAAAATTGATTATCACTTTAATTCAGGGAGCATGATAGCAGCAAAGGACTCTAGGAACAAAGAAATGAGTTCATTTCTCATTGAAATGAAGACCATTATTGCTTATGCATATATGTAATTTTGTTTCCTAACTTGTCATCCCATCTGTTATACTTTTACACTAGCCTTCAGTTGACTTCTATGGGATAAAATGGCAAGACACTTGCCAAAGTGCTCCTTATTGGAACGACCATAATTTTAATTTTTATCTTAAGTGATTAGATAGAGTTTCGTGGCCATGGCTTTCTCACTACTCCATAAAAGTTTGCGAATCTTAAGAAAGTGAGTATGCAAATAAATTGAAAAAAAAAATAGGAACAGAAAAGGGATATTTGCATGTAATTGCTATGGAAAAATTGAGTCCATTATATAGAAATGACTATCTTTATAGAGTACAGCCAGTCTGTGGAACCATGATGGAGACCCAGTCCAGCCTTTGCAGGTCAACAAAATTGTACAAAGATTCAAGGATGACTTGAAGAAAAACCCCAAACTGTTGCACCAGAAAGTCAAAGAGTGTTTGAAGGTGAGAAATAAACACATTTTTTTTTCTTTAAATCTTATAAGATCAGTAACTCTGAATCCAAAAGCCAAAATATTCCAAAAATCAAAAGTTTTTTCGGCTGACTTTTGGGTGATTTTCAAACTGATTTTTGTGCGACTTGTGCTACTTTGGATGAAATCCTAAAACCAAAAACGGCCATCCCCAAGCATTTTTTATTCTGGGTTACTAACCTGTAGTTGTAGAAAATTAATAATAACAGAATTCTTTCAGTTTTTATATAATTTCTTATGTGGTGACATATCAGGTGGTGTAATTTTGCCATAATAAATTTGTAATATTGAACCACATTGAATATACTAAAATTACAGTAGTTAAATTCATGGATCCAGCAAGAAAAAAAATTTACTGAGTATTATTGCTTTGTCATTTGTTAACAAGGCAGCCCTAGGTCATAGTTCTGAGGCTTACTTGTGACTTGTCCTATAGTTTATGGTATTGATGTTTTCACTTAATGATTTCATAGTTGGTAGTTCTGGTATATTCTTGTGAAGATATGATTAGTAGTTGTGATGATGTCTTTTGACAATCTAGTCATTATTTATTCTTGTATCCTTATGCCTGTGAGAATTTCATTCTTTGAAGTTATGTTTTAATATGAGAGCCTAGTGGCTAGTTGTGGTAATTTGTAAGCTATTACGGTTTGTGATTGTGGTGTTTTGTGACATTATATTTTAATGAGTGTTTTCAAGTTTTGTGAGGATGTCATGGTTAGTAGTTGTGATGTTTTGTGAGGGTCTCGTGGTTAATAGCTCTGATATTTTGCTTTATGGTTAGTAGTTGTAATTTTTTTTTTGGCACGACGAGCTCACAATTAACTTAGAAATAAATCATTATCATAGTTATATTGTTATCCACACTGTGTTAAACATTTGTAGATACTGACTGAATTCATGATGGAATTTAAATAACTGTAACATACTTCTTTGTACACTCTCAGACGTCAACTTGTTCAAAGAACGCAGTGGTCAGCTTGAGGCTGTTTCTATCTCTATAGAGCTTCTTCAGTACTGGTGACGGCCACATGTGGTTTCTCTGTTCCTCATATGTTGTGCATCTCTGAAGCAAATGTTCAGCAGTCATTTTATCGGTGCCACAGTTGCAATCATTGGTAGCTCCTATCTTTAGCTTGTTGAATAGATGGTATCCCAATGTATTGTGGCCCGTGCGGAGTCTGAAGATTACCACTTGTTCTCTTCTACTGAATTGGTAATATGCATCATTTTTTGTGTGGCCTTGATGCTGTGCTTCTCATTTGTTCCTGTATCTGTTTCTGATAAAACTCTTTGCCTCTTAGAAAGTTATTCTTGTATCAGGCTGAGGTAGCTTTCCACCTTCCTTTGCCAATCTGTCAGCCTCTTCATTGACAGAGATGTTGCAATGATATGGGATCCACTGTACTACAACTCTTTTGAATTGCTGTGTCAATTTCTGAAGTACTACCCGATGTTGAGGATTGTTGCGTGGTGTTACACATAAGAATTTTGCTTTGGTATCTGTGTACTCAATTTTTCTAAGGCAAGGTATATAACTCTTGGAATTGAAGTTACTTTTTCTTTAAGTGGTTACCTGTTCTTATGCCCTTCGGTTGTGGTTTGACCGATCTTGGGTCATGTCCATTTATGGAGCGCTCAGGCCCACTTTTCTTGTAAACGTTTGGCAACCTGCGTTGATAGTTAGTTCCTATCCTTATAGGGCTCGATTTTAAGTGTCATTCTTAGAATATGCCCATAGCTTCGGGGTTGTGTGAATTGTATTCAAATCGAACGTTTCTGCGCATGTCTGTTTTTTTTGGTTGTGGGTTTTGTACAAGCTTCCGCCCGGGAGTGTCACAGATTTTGTCGAGAGAGTTAGACGCGTTTTCAGCGTCTGTCATGATCATTTGTTCGGGGAATGGAAGTCCTCTATAGTGTTGGTTCATCTCAGATGATATCCCCCTTTGTGATTCAAAGTGCCTGGAGGCGAGTGAGTTGTGTATTTATTCCCTCTTCTTTGATCCATAACCACCAACCGTCAAAGCAGTCAGCGGCCATCACACCTGGTGGCGTCTTATAGGGCAGCAACAAATTGATTCCACTTTGCTCGGTCGGCTGTCATCCTTCGTACAGTGCCCCAACTGTGGTTCATTCTTTGCATCTCAGCTTCCACAGTTCTCCGCCAAGTTGTTTTTGGTCGGCCTCTCTTTCGCTTTCCCTCGGGGTCCATAGCATAGCTGTTCTTGTGATCGTATCAGGGTCCCTTCTGAGGACGTGGCCAACTCAATTCCAACGTCTGCCAGCTATGATGGTGTGCATGTCCTCCTGGTTACTCCGAATAAGTAGTTCTTGGTTGCTGATGGTGTTTGGCCAAAAGATTCAGAGAATTTTCCTTAGGCAGATTGTGTGGAAGGAGGACAGTTTCGACATTTCCTTCTCTGTTACTCTCCAACATTCCACACCATAGAGAAGTACAGAAAGTACACAGCTCTCATACATTCTTAATTTGGTGTTTGTGCTGTACTGGGAAGACTTCCAAATGTTGTTGAGAACAGCAAAGGCTGTTCTCGCTTTATTCATTCTGTTGTTAATTTTTTTTTGTTTTTTTTTTGTTGTTCATGTCCTAGCTTGTTCCGCCATCAGGTGTTACTATGCTTCCTAGGTAAGTAAATGTGTCTGTCTGTTCTAACTTCTGGTTCCTTACTGTTATTGGCTCAGGATTGCCCACATTTAGTGTCATGACCTCTGTCTTTTTCAAATTGATGTATTTATTCCTGAAGAGAAGGTAATTGCTCTACATTGATTATCATTGTCGCTAACTTTCATGATTGACATTTTGTGCCTAGTTGTCAACTTTCCCTGGGCGGGAAAGAGTCTACGTTATGAGAAGTTTTCAACTCACGAATCACCATGTTGTTATGCATCGGGTTGATGCATGTCCTAAAGGCTATCTGCTTGTTGGACTTTGCTGCTCTGGCGGTTCCACGTCAGTTTAGGTTTGATACCATTGTTATTAAAGGAAATTAGAGGACATTACTTGATACTCCAGAAGTCATGCCTGTCTTGCTGGAGGTCAGAGAAGGAGAAGGAATTTAATCTCCTACATTTAGATATATATATATATATATATATATATATATATATATATATATATATATATATATATATATATATATATATATATATATATATATGTCGGCTGTTATAGAAAAGGATGATGGTTTCCACACCTGAATACATTTACAGTCGATTATGATGCATTGAAGCCCATGATTTGATTCACCATTATTATGCTGTCTGCTGTCAAATGTTGTGCTGACTATGTCGATATAATGATGACTGTTCTACAGTACCTGTGATGTACCTACATGTTAATGTCTACACATCTTGTCATTGTGGCTTCCCAATAAATGATGGGAAACGTCACTAGCAGTTACAACGTTCATTGACTTTCTACGTCGTGAGTTTATGTGACGTCCTGTGTGGACTCTACCTTTACTGCTACCTGTTTGACTTCACATCTACATCATATACACAAACCAGACCAAAGGCACCATACTTCTCCGCCTTCATCATCTCTGGTGTCTAGTGGTGATACTCTATAATTCAAGTGCCAGAATTTCTACCTTCTATGTATCTTGGAGAGAATTATTTCACCTTCTACACGTGGTCAGCGAGCATTTTGGTTTGAACTTGATTCAGATGGTCGCACCACGAAACACCTCACTAGACCTGAATGAAATCTTTCGCGTGTGGCGATGCATGACGCGTTAGACTTAGTTACGGGAATCTTGTGTATAGTCTTCGAGCATAGAACAGTGATTTGCAACTGTGTGGTATAACCACTAATGAATATATAAGACGCTTGACCAATGTTGACAGATGGAGAGCGATGGCATGGCTGCAGGATGATGTAGGGCTGCGAGAAGTGGCTAGGAGATTAGGAGTTGCCCACTCTGTCATACAAACTCTGCGTGATCGTTATAATGCGACCTGCAATGTCGCAGATCAACGCAGGTCAGACGTCCAAGGTCTACCACAAGACGGCAAGACATGCTGAGCCATGGCTAAAATGGTAAATGTTACAAACATACCCATTGCCCGTTCCTTCCAAAAAGTGGGTGAAATGTGTTCACCATAGTCACGATTTGCACGTGGAAAGCAAATTTCAGCAATGTTATCACCAGGCTTTGCCATAGGAAGCATTTTCAAACATGCATTATTTCCCTTTCCACCATGTGCATTTGATTGACCTTGGAGGTACACACACGTAACACATTTGATTTATTGTCAGATTAACAAACATTGTTTAAGCATGCAACAAAATGCAGCAAAACTTTTTTGACTGAGTGTTTAAGTTTAAAAAAAAAAAACAGCTTAGTTAAAATGACCTAAAAATTGAAAGTGGCCTTTAACTTTTTTTGAGCAATATATATATATATAAAACCGTTGATATAATGCTGGTAAAGCAGTAAATAAATAATGTGTAAGGGCCATTGAGTCCAGTGTTATGTAAGTCGGAATCATTATTAACCACAATCATTATGAGGCGCGAAAGTTGTGAAACATGAGCGCAGATATAATGTGTAAATGGCTGATAGAGCCAGGCTATGAATGCCAGAAGTGAATGAATATTATAGACAGAGTTTCCGATATGTGGATTACTCCTTCATGTCACTAGTATCAGAAATATAATAATTATGCCAAAAGCTTGGTAAAGTAAAATAGAGTTGGTCAAAGACATAAACGATATATTTAAAACCAACGATTACCTGACAGACATGTAATGTCTAAGAAGATACTAACTCTAAACTATGATAGTAAGTGTTTTTTCAATGTGGAATGTATTATTGTCAAGAGGACATTATGATCGATGAATTGTTATTAAAATGTTGAGTCGTCAGAAAGAGACTTGTTCATTGAAATCTTCTACAAAATTCAATTGTGTTACTCTGACGATTGACGGTTAACCTTCAAGGTTGGTTCAAGTATACAACACTATGTCAAGCTACTAATAATTGAAGTAATAAAACACTAACCGACATATAGGTATACACAAATTTTAATGAAGAAACGCTGATACTAAACTATAAAAGAAAAACCCCATGTTGCAGCAGAAAGATACTCCGTGATGGCAGAACAGATGAATTTATAATGCATGAAGAGCAACATAATATTAGCCCAACTAACTAAGACGAAAGTCTGCAACACTCTTGTCATCCAGGTTTCCATTATTCTGGCTCTTCAGTGTTGCAGTTGCTGACAGTGCTTCTGTAAAGAAAGCAACTTGTCTCTCTGTGCTTTCCCCTGCTGCAGTTTTCAAGGTCTCTGCCTCTGAAGTTACGTGAAAATTTTGCTGATGCCACTGACAGCTTTTTTGTGTGTCCTAGAGCTTAATTTCAGCAACACTCCTCCACCTCCATCTTCTGTTGCATTTGTTGCTGATCCACCTGTGTAAGCAAGGGTCCAGGAGTTGCTTGGATAATGTTTCTCTATGTATTTTACTGTAACATACCATGTTTATTATGTTGATTCTTTTTTTATTAGACACAAGCTACGCATTCATTCATTACATTTCAGCTCCCCAAGGAGCAGAGGCCTTCAACAAACTCATGCCATCCTCCTAACTTGTGCTATCATATCAAGGTTGTTCCACATCTTCCTCACCGCTTTCTGTTCTGTCTCCAGCTCTGATCTTCATTATTTTTGTTGGTATCACCCTGGGGATTCCAGAACAAGGACTGCCTTCTGTTATTATCAGCGTGTTTCCACAATGTGTGTCCGATCCATTGCCGTAGTCTTCCTGTCATATTCTGTTCCACTGGTTCTTGTCGTAAGTTCCACTTTGGTGACCTTGTCACATCTTTTCAATCCTTCCGTTCTATACAAGCACCCATTTATGGAAGTCTGTATCTTCATGGTTGTTGTTTTTGTTGTTCTTCAGAGCCATGCTGTAAGACTTCAGATTTGAGTTGAAAATTACTATTTATATGTTGAATTTGATTTCTTTATACTTCCCATTGCAGTGAGAGCCCCTTTCATCTTCTGTATTCTTATTTTGTCGTCACTGTATATATATATATATATATATATATATATATATATATATATATATATATATATATATATATATATGTATATGTGTATGTGTATGTAAGTTCACATATTGTAAGATTGTTTCTACTGTGGTGCATGGCTGTCATTGATTTGACGATATCATTCTGTAATTGAAATATTTTATTTGTAGGACAATCCACATCGCCTGACTCTCTCAATGATCCATGAAGACTCTTATGCTCAGAAACGAGATCAGGCAGAGAAAGAAAGATCAGACAAGTTGGTACAGGGACTTAGTGAAACAGAAAAGTCAAACATCTTTAAGCGAGGTTAGTATGCAAGTCCCTTGTTTGTTTACAGTGATGATGGTTTGTTGATTTAACATAGCTGCTTGTTGTAGTTGTGTTCTGATTTAAAGTTTTGTTACTCATTTTTTTTTTTCTCTAACCAGCGGCACTCGAGCTTTCCAGCTCTTTTGGCCCAATGACATGTCATTGCGAGGCTGGGGGGTCAGTGGACTTTCCTTCCAACCCAGTCAGAAGCCTCGCTCCTTCCCATCCACACAAGATTTATGTGCAGGAGCCGTTCAGATTATTCAGTCCAATTTCCGGTCGTAAACATTTCTTCAAACGCTGATGCCCGGGTTTGAACCATGAACACCTGGTCGCCAGTACAACGTTGTAGCCATTACACCAGCGCGGCTGGTTACTCATATTTTATATATGAATGAGTTGTATTGTATACAGTTAGCGTATGTGACACTTGTTTATAAAATTGTTGCTGTACAATAATCTACAATATGTCCACAAAATAGTTCATCTTATAAATGAGAAAATCAAATTTATTTGTAAGGATAGTTTCCCATATTAATTTTTGGGGAGTCTCAGAAGGGATGTAGGAAGAGTAGACTTTCAGCTCCCTCAGGTTATTTGTGAGAGGTTATAGGGCAAGCAAACTGATCATGTAGTACTAATTGGTACAGAAACCATTACTGCAAGAGCACATCAAGTACTTTAGGAGAGGGCTTCCTGCAAGGGGGCTAACTATACTGTTCAAAAAAAAGAAACGCAACATTTTTGGTGTTACTTTTATAAAAGATATTCGCTGATTGAACATCAGTCAACCTATCAACTGTGTCCACCTGGTCATTATCTTCTCGTGGTTACCTGAATTGTACTCACCTCATGATTCGTGAGGTCATGAAAGAGGTCAAGGTCAAAACATTTTTGACAATAACTCGTGACAGGTTCATGAGAATCCCGTGAAACTTACTGAACACAAAACTCTCTGACCATATTATTGAATGCCTATAAAAGATTAACGCTCCTCGAATAAATTCAGGTGAAAATTCAATGCACAAGTATGGCTCATCTGCTGTGGGGTTCAGTTTTTGGGTCTTTCATTCTATTATTATTAGTTGAATGTGTATGCTTTGCTTATTTATCATCCTCTCAGTTGGGGTCAACACAAAGGTTTTCATTAAATTAATGAGTGTCCAAGAAAACATTGGTTCCGTACGAACCTGATTATCATTAGTATAAACTTCCTATGAAGAAGAGTTCATCAGGTCAAACAACAATCAATAACTCAAGTTGAAGCAACCAACCGTAATCTAAGTAATGTGGGTAAGTCCTTGATTGAGTCCAAACGTTTATTGATGAAACAACGGATGAAGACATCACACGTATCATTCATTAATAAGCATACATCTATAATAGAATACATTTGAATCCATATAATATTCTCAGTCCGTGTCCAGTAAAATGAATTAATATAGCCAGAACAGCATAGCTGTAAGCACGCGCGGTTGGGGTTTCCAACGGCCGACAATGAGCATATGCGTCTGATAAATATAATATTATGGACTGAAATAATCTTCCTTGAAGTTGGTTATATACTAACCTATTATATTATTTGATTCATATAACTTTGGGCTGACCCTGAGTCCCTACTTCGAAGTACTTATATAAATATGTGGCAATACAATGCCCAACACTGGACGAATATAGGACTTGTCTTCACAGCTTGACGGTCAACGTAAAAAGGGTCTCGTATCTAAGTCACGATGCATGACCTATCAACGCTAACACGTCATAAATCGATCGTGTATAAGCGTTCAATAGTCTGTGAATTCTTAACATCCAATTATATTAAACGCTGTGACCCTAGAAGTAGCACACTGCCAACTATAGCAGACGACTTCAATAAAATACCGTAACAATTCCCTGTCCGCCGGAGAAAAAAAAAATCGATTAGATAGATTTTTTTGAACTATCTTACTAAAACATATGAAAAGTTTAACAAAAACCCGACCTATGGCCTACGATGTTCTGTCTAGAACAGTGTCGTGGTCATGTCAATAATATATAAATCATGTAATATATTAACAGTCATGCTATACATGTAAATTAAATTACCCAGAGGATTGTCGACAGTCGTTAACTAATTAAATTAACGTAAGCGTTAACTAAGTACGAAAGTGAGATGTCATGAAATTATTATAACCAATTAAAAATAAACTAATTACTCATAGTGTATGTGTAAGTAATCAAATTATTGACAATCTAATTAACGAAAGTGAAAGAAGATGTCATAAGAAAAAGACAAATGAGGAGTAAAGACAAGTAAAGTGATGAGAAAATAAGGTATAAAATCAATAGGTGGTGTTTTTGAGACCAAATATGTGTGTAGAGCAATCACCAAATACTGTGTTAACTCTTGCAGCCATTTTTTCACAGTTTTGCCAAATACCTTAAAGCAGTACCTTTATAATTCTAAAGTTTCTAAACACAACAAAGACACACATATTATACATAGTAAAGATTGAATATCATATGAAGGATTTTTCATATTCTACTAATTGAGTCATCTAATTTCACGGAATATTATCTAAGCATTGTGTGAGATTCATTTGTTTTCTTTCTTATATATTTATTTTTGTCATATTTCATTTTCTTATTTTTTTTCTCACATTTCAATTTAATTTTATTTCATTATTAATTCAATCAATTAGTAGAACTAAGTAATCTTGGATATGACGATCCAGACGTCGTTATTTTCCTTAAGGATCTACAGAAAGTTCCATTCGAAAACTGTTTAACTGTTCCGATCCTGAATGAATTTAAGTTTCATAACGTTCAATTAGTCATGTCACATAACGAAATTTGTCCAATTTGAATTCAGATATTCTTTCCGACTATCTTGGTAACAGTTGTATTAGTAATGGACACAAGCCAAAGTCCCAGTGTGAATATGAACACTATGTCTCTTGCTTTCATTAATCTCGTTCGACTAGCGTTTCTATTGTTTGTTTCTCTGAATAATCGTTGACCTTTCATTCATAGGTGGATAATTCGTTGATCGGATTCTGTCTCTTGGTATGATCACTTTTGTGAAGTTATTTGCAGACTATCCGCATTCATGAATCGTCTTCCGAAGGATTTCTTGAGAGAACGTCGGCCACGATGTTTTCTGTCCCCGATATGTATTCAATGGTGAATTCAAATGGTTGTAGGAGGATAGCAAACCTCGTAAGTTTCGGGCTTTTGTGATTTGAGCGACGTAGGGATGCCACCGCCTTCTGATCTGTTTGGATCAAGAAGGGTGCACCCAGTAAAAAATTTTCTAATTTGTTGATGGCCCACACGACGGCCAATAGCTCTTTATCCACAGTCGAATATATAGTTTCTGGCGTCTTGAGTTTGCGTGAGATGTAAAGTCGGATGTAGTATGCCTTCATGACATTGGAGCAGACAAGCACCAATCCCATAATTACTGGCATCTGTACGAAGGATAAACTTTTTAGAAGCATCAGGTAGTCTCAAAATAGGTGGATTTGAAAATATATTCAATATTTTTTTAAACGTTTTGTCGCATTCGTCAGTCCATGTCACTTTCAAAGGCATGTCTTTCTTTAACAATGATGACAAGACAGCCGTGATGGATGACAAGTTAGGTACGAATCTGCTGTAGTATTGGACTAACCCTAATAAGCTCCTAACTTGCTTCTTCGTTTGAGGAACTGATATGTTTAAGATTTTTGAAACTGTACTAGGAACCGTTTGAATACGTCCCGCTCCACTAATATGTCCCAGGAAGGTTATCTCCTGAAACGCAATTTGTATTTTCGTAGGTTTCGCGGTTAAATGATTATCCCGGAGTATTTTCAAAACACATCTAAGCCCCGAAAAATGTTCCTCAAATGACGAACTAAATAAGCATATGTCGTCGATGTATGTAATGATGTCTGGTCTACCTGATAAAATATTTCGCATCATGCGAATAAAGGTAGCTGGAGCGTTCACAAGCCCAAAAGGCATCACATTCCACTGGTAAAGACCTTGTGGAGTGGAAAACGCTGTGTAGTATTTAGCTTTTTCGGTTAATGGTATCTGCCAGTAACCTTTAGTTAAGTCTATCTTTGTGAAAATTGTTGCGTTGGATAGACGAGGAAGTAAATCGTCAAGGAGTGGATGTGGTTCGCTATCAACTACAGTCTGAGCATTTAGCTTCCTATAGTCCACGCATAGACGAATGTTGTTGTCCTTCTTTCTGACAATGACTAGTGGTGAAGAAAATGGAGAGTTACTAGGCTCAATAATACCCAGAGACAACATCTGATCAAGTTCTTGAGTTGTTTTGCTAAGAAAATGTAGTGGGACAGAATAGGGATGTACACGGATTGGTGTATCATCATTAAGAATAATGTCATGAGAGATCGCTGATGTGCGACCAGGTACGTCTGTCAGCACATCTGGGAATAATTGTAAGAGATCAGCAATCTTCTGATGCTGTTGCGGTGTAACCGAAGAAGAGATGGTTACATCCCGCCAAGATTCAGTAGGTTGTACTATTGGTACAGGTAATGCCATCTGTACCTCAGGAAAAGAAGATTCTTCTTCCTGAATTACTGAAAGATTAGAAGAGTGACAGGTAGGTACTGTGTCATCTAGTTCATGAAAAATAGATTGTAGGTGTTTTGGACGAGTATGAAATTGTTTAAGCATATTTATATGATATACTTTTCTATGTCCATTAATATCTAGGACATAGTTGACATCAGAAATCTTATCCATAACCTGGTAAGGACCATTCCATGACACAAGTAGTTTATTGTCATTATGTGGAAGCAAAAAAATAAGCCTGATCTCCTGGAAATAATTGACGTAATCGTCGAGTTTTATTTTGCAGAGTACGAGCTTTCACTTTTGCAGCCTCAGAAGAAGCTGTTGCCATCTGGCAAGATTCAATAATGTTATTACGGAGATTAATTACGTACTCGTATGATGACTGGATATCCTGAGTCATCTCGGTGTCAATTAATAAATCCTTTATTAGTCCCAAAGGACCTCTTGGTGGGGCACCAAACACTAATTGGAATGGAGAGAAGCCAGTTTGGTTATGGGGCACTTCTCGATAGGCGAATAGCACAGGTGGGAGTGCTCTATCCCAGTCTTGAGGGTGTTTAACCGTAACCTTATGCAATAGTTGTTTAAGTGTACGGTTAAGTCTTTCTACTGCACCATTACTCATTGGATGATAAATACTACTGAGATTCCTATGTTCCAGGTCTTCATTACTACCGTCATAGTATCGGATATGAATTGAGATCCATGGTCTGATAACAGTTTCCTAGGGAAACCTACCCTAGAAAAGATAAGATGTAGTGCATCAGCTACATCTGCTGTAGTGGTGGTCTTCAACGGGATGGCTTCTGACCATCGTGTGCATAAGTCAGTGCAAATGAGAACAAATCTATGTCCTCTGGCTGAAGGTAAAAGTGGACCAATGATATCGATGGCCATTTTGTCGACAGGTCTTACAGATATATCACAGGTCTGAATAGGAGCCGTGTGAAAAGCTTTGCGTGCTTTAACACCTTGGCATATAGTACAAGAGCGTACATACTGTGAAATATCTCGTGACACTCCTGGCCAAAAGAATGAAGATAGTACTCGAGAACGTGTCCGAGTATATCCCATGTGACCTGCACACTTGGAATCATGTGCGTGTTGAAGAATGTAATTTCTAAATGCAACAGGTACCATGACTTGTTGTTTTACTTGAGACTTATCCATAAAACACCTGATCAATATATCATTTTTAATCGTAAACCAATGTTTGTTCTTATTATTCGATGTAAGATTATCAAAATTGTTGACCAGGGTAAAATTTTTTTTTAAAGATTTGTCGTCCTTCTGTTTGCTTGCAAAAGAAGCTCTGTCAATAGGAGAATGAACCTCAAGATCTTCCTGTTTGTCTGGTTCCCCCTTTTTAGTGTCGACACTCTCTACAATTTTAGTCTGTGCTCTAGTAGTCACTGCATTTCCAGTGCATAGATTGTGTTTCTCCCATTCGATAATTTCTTCTGGGGTGCAATCTCTACTGCCATGAATGCGACCAACCATCAGATCTGCAATAGGATTTTTCAATACGCATACCTTAACATTTCCTGAAAAGAAAGGTGTATTAATATGAATTAGCGCAGTGGGGTAGTGTTCAATTGTACCACCAAAAGTCATACATTTAACATATTCGTTAGTAGCACAACTTGGATGGATGAGTAACTGTCGAACTCCAATAGTCGTAGATCCGGAAGCTCTCAAAACAGAGATGATAGATCCATTTACTATCCCTCTGTTAAATATAAGAGAGCCTGTTCCATTGTTAGCCGCTAGACCGACTTCTGGGAGGATGTGTCCGCAATTCAAGACAGTCTCCTTTGCCTTCTGAAATACAAGATTACATTCTGGGCAACTATTTGCCACGTTATAATTCATAGCATAACATGTTGCAGAAGATTGTATTACTTTATCGTTTTGTGGAACATCTGGGGTTGTATTATTAGTAATTGCTGCCCCTGTATTGTGATGATAATGAAACGATCTACGAGACTGAGATCGATGATGAGAATGATCATTAGAATTATCCCGTTGTCCCCTGTAGTAACTGTTATCTTGATGTCTCGAGCCATGATTATTGTTATTCCAATTGTTACTAGTGTTATAGTTATATGATCGATTATGATTTGTGTTATGTTGTATCTCGACTGAGGTGAATAATTCCTATTTTGTGGTCTTCCTCTATTAAAATCACTCTTATTGTTAAAATTATTATGTCCCTTATGAAAATTAACATTATAATTTCCTTTGAAGTGACTTCTATCTATGCTGTGTGTTCTTGGTTTGTCATGACTGTGGTATGACATATTAGAGGCCACAGGTAGAGGTTCCCTTATTAGCTAGTTAGAAATGCTTGCATTCGGATGAGCAGTGCAATAATTTATTAAAGTTTTTTCTAATTCATCGATCGTAGATGGTTTTCGTTCTTGCAAATAGGCAAAGAATGGTGAGCTGACAGAGGATAACACTTTATCCCTCAGTAACAAATCAACTAACTTGTCGTATGATTTGTTGACACTTATTATTGTTCTTCTGAGTGTTTCTTTTGGTCTTCCTTTTTTCCTCTTACCCTCAGGAACCCCAGTGAGCGCCTGTAGTGGTATTCTGTTGTTTTGCATTCGTAGGACATGACCGATATATGACCATCGTCTTTTCCTTATATAGTCGGAGACATATTTCTGCCTAGAGTCTTCTCTTATTTGTCGATTAGTCTTGAATTCTTTCCAACTGATGTTCATGAGTTTTCTAAGACATTTGTTCTCGAATGTATTCAGCTTGTTCTCCAATGATTTTGTTATTTTCCAACTCTCACAGCCGTATGCTAACACTGAGATAACATTTGAATTAAACAGACGAAGCTTGGTATGTATATTCAATGATCGTAATTTCCAAATGTTAGATAATCTATTGAAGGCGCTAGCTGCCAAAGCAATTCTAGTATGGATTTCTCTTGTTGTGTCACCATCCTGAGTCATTTTACTGCCTAAATAATTGAAACTTTCAACTTTCTGTAGTTTTTCCCCGTTCAAGATGATATCAAAGGTCTCGTTAGAAAAGTTCATAGCTTTAGTTTTAGAGGCATTTATTTGGAGACCTATTTTAACCGAGAGATGACACAAATTATTTATTGCTTCTTGGGATTGTCTTGGTGTTGAACTTAAGAATGCTACATCATCTGCGAAATCCAGGTCCCCCAGGAATTTTCCATTTGTCCATTTTATACCTAATTGTTCATTGTGGGTATAGTTTCTCATAACCCAATCAATAGCTATTCCAAAAAGTAGTGGTGACATAATACAGCCTTGTTTCACCCCTGTTTCTACTGTAAACCATTCTGTATTCCCTTTATTTGTTCTAACACAACATCTTGCATTGTCATATAGTGCTTTGATTATATTCACATATTTTGTTGGAAAACCATAGATTGTAAGTATCTTCCACAATGATGGGCGGTGTAGACTATCAAAGGCTTTTTGAAAAATCGACGAAGGTGATAATAAGTGGCGATTGCCTTTCCACTGATTCTTCTATAATTGTTCTTAGTGTGAATATTTGATCAATACATGATCGTTTCGGCCTGAAACCCGCTTGTTCTTCTCTGATCTTTTCGTCAGCATGCAATTTAAGTCTTTCTAACATCATGCAACATAATAATTTTCCAGGTACTGATAATGACGTAATAATAAGGCTTTAATGGCGTCATAGTCACCAGCTATTGTTGGGTCAACATTCTGAACTGCACTTAATGGTTCCCCGTCCAACAATTCACTAAGTTTTAAAGCCCATGCTTGTTTTGGTAAGTTATTTGTTAAACATACCTGTTCGAAATGTGCCAGGTACGATCCAAAGTCATCGAAGTTCAATTTGAAATGTAATTTAAAGTTGTAGTAAGGTTTGTTTTGGTTGGATGAAGATCCATTTTGAGAATTATCATTCTGACTCATATTAGCACTTTGTGCCTGAAATTTTGCAGTTTCCCACTTGAGACGTGTCAATTCCATTTCTTGTTGCCTTATAATTTCCTCTCATTTCATTTTATTCTCTTCTTCTTGTCTAAGTTCTTCTTTTTCTCGTCTAGCAATTTCTCTTTGCTTTTCTAACTTAAGTTCACGTTCTTCTTCTTCTCATCTAGCAATTGCTTTCTGTTCCTCTAATTCTGCTTTATATTTCATAAGTTCTTTTTTTGCATATTCACGAAGTTCTTGTCCTGTCATATTAAACTCTTTCCCGAGTTTTACAAAATGGTCTAAAGTAAGCATCTTGTAATTAATTTTCTTAAGTATTTAATGTCACTAATATATAGTAATCAACAATAGATTCTATGCAATTATTTGTACTTACTCAATGTATGAATACTCAATATAAACAATTATAATATCTTTGTATTGTTATTTGTAAGTTCCACAACTATATAATATTTTGTAATAATATTATATGTACCTACTAATATACATCATAAATAGTTATGCTATTTATTTATTTAAGATGCTGAATTTATATCATACACCTAATATCAATATTTAATAATTATGGGTATTATCCCTTCATAATTATGATATTTAATCAATTATATGTGCTAAGTCAACAATGTAGTACTAGGAAAGTGTACTAATTAATATTTCATATGTTTGTCCTATTTAATGCAAACCAATAATCAAAGTTATTTATCACTATATATTATGCTATTGTGCCCTCATCATAATCTACAATATGCTTCAATAGAATATTGGACTACTACTGCAAATAGATGACATCACCTAAGTCATCAAATGATTTTGTAAAAATTAATAAAATTATTGAATTATTCTATTAATAATAAATTTATAGTAATATCATGTTATTAATATATGAGATAAATACAAACAGTACAATTTATTAACCAAAAGTTTACAACACAGAAGTACGAGATACAATTGACAATTTCACAAAAAGAAATGATTTTACAAAACTAAGCATAGAAATCGGAAGTACTGAAAGGTCAAGGATTGAACTAAATGTAGGTCAACATACAGAAAAAGAAAATACGAATGCAAAGACTAATGACGTCACAGGACTCATCTGACGGTATTTACAATACATATAAATGAACATAAAGATAGCAAAGTCAGGATTAACGAGATAGCTTACAAACAATAATACAAAACTCAATAAAATGAAACTGAATACAGTAAAATACACTAGTTATTCACAGAACTGGACACCTAACACGCAAGGTCAAATAATAGCAAATGCGAACAAACAACCCATCGGCATAATCATCAATGGGGTTTTTCGCCAAATGCAATCATTTAACGGCCCTACGGAACAATCAAAACTGATTTTGACATTCGAAAAGCTATAAAAAATCAGTTTTGATCCCCACCTACCGCCCACGACAGTTAACTACACGATATAAATACATATGGGAACATAAAACATACAACGGTTAACAGATGATTTTGAAAGGACGTGCCGGTGACTAACATGGACCGAACATTGTTTAAAGTGTACTTAGCGAAGAGGATAAGGGACTCGTATGACCAGTTCATGAAGGTTGAAATTAGCTTCCATCGTTCAAAGACGTGTTTTGACAGAATTATTTGAAGGTCGATGTCTGGCGCTGCCATTCAGCTGAGTTCGTTATGTTGCTATTGTATGATGTCACCGGTGTACAAATAGAGAAAATGTCCATTTCGATTCTGCTTGAAAGGAATTCTTTTTTTCAATCTAGTGGGACTCAAAAGTCCACAGCCACATCAGGCCACCATTGTTGTGGGGTTCGGTTGTTGGGTCTTTCATTCTATTATTATTAGTTGAATATGTATGCTTTGCTTATTTATCATCCTCTCAGTTGGGGTCAACACAAAGGTTTTCGTTAAAATATGAGTGTCCAAGAAAACATTGGTTCTGTACGAACCTGATTATCATTAGTATTAACTTCCTATGAAGAAGAGTTCATCAGGTCAAACAACAATCAATAACTCAAGTTGAAGCAACCAACCATAATCTAAGTAATGTGGGTAAGTCCAAACGTTTATTGACGAAACAACGGATGAAGACATCACACGTATCATTCATTAATAAGCATACATCTATAATAGAATACATTTGAATCCATATAATATTCTCAGTCTGTGTCCAGTAAAATGAATTAATATAGCCAGAACAGCATAGCTGTGTGCATGCGCGGTTGGGGTTTCCAACGGCTGACAATGAGCGTCTGATAAATATAATATTATGGACTGAAATAATCTTCCTTGAAGTTGGTTATATACTAACCTATTATATTATTTGATTCATATAACTTTGGACTGACCCTGAGTCCCTACTTCGAAGTACTTATATAAATATGTGGCAATACAATGCCCAATACTGGACGAATATAGGACGCGTCTTCACAGCTTGACGGTCAACGTAAAAAGGGTCTCGTATCTAAGTCACGATGCATGACCTATCAACGCTAACACGTCATAAATTGATCGTGTATATAGCATTCAATAGTCCGTGAATTCTTAACATCCAATTATATTAAACGCTGTGACCCTAGAAGTAGCACACTGCCAACTATAGCAGACGACTTCAATAAAATCCCATAACATCATCTCACTACAGAACAATGACTCATCATCATTGGACGTTACAGACTGGACAGTCACAAAGTGTAGAGGCCAGACAATTTAATGTGGTTAGAAGCACCATTAGTCGCCTTTGGAGGTGGTTTCAAGAAACTGGCTCAGTGGCCGACCGGCTGCGCAGTGGAAGACCCAGAGTCACAACTCCTGCCGAAGACTGCTTCATGCGGCTGCGTCACCTCAGGAATCGACTTGCATCTGCGTCCTCCACAGTCCAGTCAATGTCAGCAGCTCGTCGAATTTCAGACCAAACGGTCAGGAACTGGCTGCACGACTCTGGTCTTTGGGCTAGAAGACCCTACAGAGGTCCTGTTCTTGCGGTCCGGCATCACCAGAACTGACTGCAGTGGGCGAACCAGCATCGTCAATGGACCGTTGGGAATGACTGGAGACGGGTTTGGTTTAGTGATGAATCATTTTTTGTGCTCCAGCGACACGATAGACGGAGAAGAGTTTACCACAGAGTCCATGAGCTCTACGCCCAGAACAGCGTTGATGAAGCTCCTCCACATGGTGGTTGAGGTGTACTGATGTGGGGGGGCGATCAACTTTATGGGAAGAAGTGACCTGGTGCAAATTGAAGGACGCCTGAATGCCCAACGATACGTCGCTGAAATTCTTCGTCCTCACGTCCTTCCACTTCTGGCTGCACGAGTGTCGATTTTTCAGCAGGATAACGCTCGACCTCATGTGGCACAACTCACCACCCAGTTTCTGGCTGACAACAACGTCCAGACCATTCCATGGCCAGCCATGTCATCAGACATGAACCCCATAGAACACCTATGGGATGAACTCGACAGACGACTCCGCCAGCGAGACATGGCTCCAGCCAATCTCCGACAGTTGTCTCTTGCACTGCGGGAAGAGTGGGCATCCATCCCACAACAACAGATCCAACGGCTAATTGGATCCATGTCAAGGAGATGTCGTTCTCTGATAGAGACCAGAGGAGGCCATACACCTTACTGAAACGGAGGCCTCAGTCGCAAAGAATAAAAGTCCAAACCAAGTTTAATGAACATCATTTCATTGTTAAAGTCTGAAAGTTTCTTCATGCAAGATTGAAAAATTAATTCCGTAAAATAAAATTTTGGTACAAGTTTAAAATTTGGTGTCCATTTCCACTGCAATAATGTTGCGTTTCTTTTTTTGAACAGTATACAATGGTATCCCAATCACAGTAGGCAAACAATTATAGGGATGGTTATTTATAATACATCATACGAATCTCGAGGTTTTTAAATGTAAGGTAGCATTTGTTTAAATCATGTTCTTCTGTTTCGTACATGTTTAAAGAGAATAGGGGTTAGGTAAGCCTGAGGTTGTTGGTATTTCCACAGAGTTTGTTCAGGAATGATACTGGTGGTGGTCATATGGCTTTCTTTGTCCCGCATATATTGGACACTTTTGCAGCAGATGTTCTGTGGTAACTTTGTCGGTGCCACATCATTGGTTCCTATCTTTAGCTTGTTAAATAAATGGCATCTCAATCTGTTGTGGTCTTTGTTAAGTCTGAAGATTATTACTTGTTTACATCTATTGAGCTGGTAATATGCATCTTTTTTATGTGGCCTGGACGCTCTGCTTCCCACTTGTTCTGTACTTGCTTCTGAGAAATCACATGGCCTCTATAAATTAAGCTTGTAACAGGCTGAGGTAGCTTACCACCTTCCTTTGCCAATCTGTCTGCCTCTTCATCAGCTGGGGTTGTATGTTGCAGTGAGATGGGATCCACTGTATCACAACTTTTAAATCACTGACACAGTTTATAGATTATCGCTTTAGGTAAGTCTGCATTATTGTGGCTCCACAGTGCTGCAACTTTTGACATCGCATGTGTAAAGAAAGTTTGATGAAGAATGATGTTCAACTTGTCATAGCTGGGGAAGTTGACAATATGTGTAATTTCTTAAGATATTTAAAACCTGTTTTTTCATTCCTTGTCTTTTTCTACTCTTTAATGAGCATAGGCCACCACTGCAAGGGACAGCAATTGTTTTAAATCCATTATGGCCAACCCTCCTTAAAAAGACTACATATAATTTGTTTTTGTGTCTACTGTGATTGAATGTCTTGGAGACCAAGAAGTTCAAGAAAAGTTTTGCATCACAATCTCCAATAAGTCTGGCGTGGTGCTGGCCACATCACCCCTAATGTGCCGATGGTCAGGAAAATATGTGCCTAACACCATATTCCCAGTAAGCCTCAATGGGCTTGTAACAAGATCCCTCCAATAAGTACTCATATAAAGATGTTCACCATCACTGTACAGCAAGTTACCAGAACAGGTGTAGAGATGGTCTTGGAAAGAATGCCTTCACAAAATATTGACCTACTTAGTCTTTCCTCTTCTACCCTGGGTGTAGAAGTTTGCCAGAGAGAGCGCCATACTTCTTCTTCTTCTTCGTACACTCTCAGACGTCCACTTGAATGTTCTCAAAGAAAGCATGTTGCCTCCTTTATGCTTTATGAGTCCTTAACATTCTCAAGTAGTCATCAGGTCCTACTTTTGTTAAGTGAGTAAGCACCAACTTAGGTGGGTGTTATTTAATGTATAGTTCATTTATCGCGCACGTATATGCACAATTTTGTGTATGGGAATCTGCGGGCGCGCTTGTTACCAAACAAGCGAGATGACGTAGGAGCGTTAAAAAAAAAAAAACAAGCCGCATCTCATGCCAGACATGGAGTCTGTGAATATTCTATTGTGTACCCATCGTGTTTGGGGTAAAAGTATTCTGGGACATGACTTCTTAATAGAAGCCATTGTCGGCTTACATGATACGTAAGTCATATCCAGTTATTGTAATCACTGTATATGTTATTGGACTTTAGTGACTGTATCCTTCGTTGGCATCTAGCTAGTCCCTTCTCGCTAAGGGGTTATAATGGATCAACTCGGTACTGCACTGAAAGTATCCTGATATTTTAAAGGATTTTTATTGCTCCGTCATTTAGTCTTATTGATTTGGATTATGGGAACGCCGTCGTACGTGACGCGGCGATGAAGAGAGGTTAAACAAGTATCGTACTTAACCCTTTATTGTCATTTCATACATAACGTATGCAGGAATCCTAAATGTTTAAAGGTACCAGGCTAAATATGTATCAGAACAATGTTATAGGACAGTGTCGAAATATGCATCCCTAGATTTGTTGTACGGATGACCTTAATAGTTTCATCACCGACGCAAGGTGAAACCATTATATTATATAAAGGAGCTATGATCCTACAAGTACTGTATCCATATATGCCCCATGTAATTTTGAACTGTGTAACCATTGTGTGGGTACTGTTTCCTGTTTTCTCGTCCACGCATTTCGTCCAAATAAAATGATGTTGCAAGTTGACATGATGAGTTCGTCCATGTCCGTATTGGCACTAGTTGATGTGCCCAATTATTTAAGTTCCCGGATTCACATTCCAGTAAAACGACATTCGCGTATATTTTCAAGTATAAAGATAACCGTCCAAATAAAATGATGTTGCAAGTTGACATGATGAGTTCGTCCATGTCCGTATTGGCACTAGTTGATGTGCCCAATTATTTAAGTTCCCGGATTCACATTCCAGTAAAACAACATTCGCGTATATTTTCAAGTATAAAGATAACCGCCTTATTGTGGACCGTCAACATTACACCACTCCTTTGGTGTCCAATTCAGCGGTTAACACAAGCAAGAAACAGGGCGGCTACAAAGCAGTAGTCAGTTTGAGGCTATATTAATCCCTGTAAAGCTTTTCCACAAAAGGAGCTGGCGTCGGCCATATGCACTTTCTCTGTACCACATATAAGGGGCAACTTTGAAGCAGATGTTCAGCAGTCATTTTATCAGTTACACTGATCGGTAGTTCCTATCTTTAGCTTGTTGAATAGATGGTATCTCAATCTGTTGTGGCCAGTGCGGAGTCTGAAGATTACCACTTGTTCTCTTCTGTGGAGCTGGTAGTAAGCTGTGTGTGCCCTGGATGTTCTACATTCTATTTGTTTCTGTAACTGATTCTGATAAAACTCCTCAAAAGTTATGCTTGCATCAGGCTGAGGTAGATGTGAACCTTCTTTTGCCATTCTGTCAGCCTCTTCATTGCCGGCCATACTATCCTATCAGCTACAAAATATTGGCAGTGACAGGAACTGTTAATGTTATGCATAAGAAAAGGAAAATAGTAATTCTCCTTGGATAATTTTATCATTTGGATTTTAAAATAAAATTATTTAATACTTTTTTTTTTTCTTTTCTTGCGATCGCATCTTTGATGTTTACACCGTCAGACGAGTTCTCATGATGAATTCGACTTGTTTGAAGTTCTTCTTTAGCTCCATATAGCTTTGAGTTTAGTGTTGAGTCATTGGGCCAGTATATCTTTCTTAACTGGTCATACAGAGGACAATCCTGTAGAACATGCTCAGCAGTTTGTTCGTTTAATCCACATGTGCACAGTGGTGAAGCAGACAATCGTAGCTTGTGCATGTGTTTATTCAGTTTGTTATGCCCTGTCCTGAGGCAAAAAATGGTTATCTATCCCTGCCGGTCAAGAGTGTGGTAGTCGTCATTGGGTCGGTTCTGTTCTCTTCTGATAGTCTGGATAGCGCTCTTTTTCTCAAAGTATGTGACTTCATTATCTTCTTGTTCACATTCTCCATCCTATTCTGCAAGTTTATCTGCCTTTTCATTTCCAGGTACACCACAGTGAGATGGTACCCACTTGTCATGAAGTGGATTTAAGTTTATAGAGTTTGCCTGAATGAAAGCAAGACCCTAGTATGAGAAAGTCTGAGAAGATAGAATTTAGATGGGAAATGACATGCCTGTGGACAGGTGAGACTATTGGCTCAATGGATAGAACCAGGATTTGACTCTCCCTTGCCGCTTCGTGACTTCAGAAGGCTATAATCTCACCCTCCCTTGAATACCTTTAAACACAAGGAGATAAGGTGTATAAAATGACCACAAACGTCACCATACAGACAACATGTAGTCAAGTATAGAGTGTAGAAGCTGATCCAGTATACAGTATGTATATATTTATTTACACAATCAAACATTAAATTTCATCATACATCAATCAAATAAATAGCGTGCAATGTTGCACAGGCCTGAAAAGTAAAGTAACAGTTAAATTGATAGACACTAGAAAATAAAACCCCCAATCACATTCACTCCTCCTGTCACCCTGCTGAGGAACAATAAAATGGTTAGTGATTTAAACAACTCTAATCCATACATGCCACACCTCAGAGATGAAAAACCTGTACAAAAAATTAAAAAAACCTGTACAAAGACCCGCAAAACCTGTACAAAGACCCGCAAAACCTGTACAAAGACTGAAAAACGTAACAAAAGAGTTTATTCATGTAAAAGTATATTCAATTAGATGGTTCTGCACCATCATAGTGACATGCGGCCTTTGCCTTTTTAAGCATGTCTTCACTTGCTTTAAAACCTAAACAACAAGAGTTAGAATTTATTTTGCATTGTAGAAATGCTGTGACTGTATCATCATTTAGTCTATTTCTGCAGTCCGTGTGAATCTTTTTCATCATAGAGAAAGACCTCTCACAGTCAGCATTGCTGTGAGGCAATGTCAATAAGCGTTTCACTATGACTGCCAGACTGGGAAATCGTGTACGACCAGTGCTAGTTTTCAGGTTGATTATGTCAAGCCAGTACCTAGAAAAGCTTCTTTTTTGTCCAGCGTCAAATCTTGAAATACATTCATCAGGCAGCAAACAATAATCTTCAAATTCATCCTTTAACACCTCTTGGTCTAAATGTGGTGCAAAAGTGTTGGCCAGCTTACAGATTGCTGTATATTGAACTGTGTCTTTAAAGGCTGGATCAAGAATTTTGATATCCTTAACGACTTCATTCTCAAATGGAAATTTATCCAATATCTTTTTCACAACAGCAACATAAAAGTTCCTCACATCTCTGAAAAATGAATTTCTCACTTGAGAACTTATATCTAACTCTTCCAGTAATGTCCTGTTGGACAGACCAACAGCAAGTGTATGGTCATCATGCTGTAGATCACGTTCAGCATACTTTAACAATCTTATATCTTTCACCTCTTTTACATATTTCATCTCTACAAATTTGACAATAAATTTTCGTAGCAGATGATCCATTTCATCCATCATACCAACTATTTGGGACTCATCTGTCTGAAACAATTTGTTAAATTCAGTCAACAGAGGTAGCACAAATTGGAGAAAACGTAGAGTCATCTGGGTCAGTGGTGATTTTAGTAACTGATGAATGTTTTTGACACAGCATGGTTTTTCCATATCGTCGTGGCTCTCGAAGTATGAAGATAGAGCAGAATATTGATTTAAAATTCTGTCCACTACTTTCTGCAAAGAAAGCCAGCGAGTCTGGCAGTGCTTTAGTATGTCTAGTGCATCCACTCCTGTAAACAGTTGAAACTCTCTGTATGATTTTTTCCGTTTTGAGCTATGCTCAAAATGATAGAAGATATCTATCAAAAGGTCATCAACAGGAATAGTCAGCTGCTTTATACCCTCCTTGGCACAAAGATTTGCAAGGTGGCAAATACACCCTATACTAAACACATCAGGGTTCTTGCTCTTGATTCGCGTTAGTACAGAGTTTGATTTGCCAACCATTACATTGCAGTTGTCACTTGCAAAACCTATACAGTTAATCCATGGGATTTGTAAGTCACTGAACACAGCATCAATATCACTGAAAATAGCTTCACTGGTTCCACCAGTACCGACCGGCATGCCCAGCAACCTGGTTCTAGGTCCTATGCCATCTTCAAATACCCTCACCATTATAGCTAAACGCTTGTCAGTTTTTCTATCATTTGACTCATCGATCATCAAGGAGAAAGGTGTCTTCCTGCATAATTTGATGACTGGCTCCGTTGCAGATGGAGCCAAGCAGTTTTTAATAATGGCTGTTGTTTTGGTTCGCTTGCATTTGAAACGTTTGGCAATAGCACTGTCCGGAAACATCTCAGCTGATAAGTCTGAAAAATGGTCAGCTATAGAAGCAGCTATGTTTTGTTGAGCAATAAAATTTGCAAATAAAACTTCAGCCCTCGTTATTTTATCATCTTCTTGTTGAGGCTGAGTAAAGAAGGCCTTGATAGAACTTCCGTTCTTCAGCTGATAGTTCCTTTCATGCAGTTTTGTTTTGAAATGCTCCCTCACATCGTGTAAGCCAGATGCCATCACTTTAATATCTCTATTGCATATTCTACAGTATGCATGTGAAGAGCCTAATTTGGATGTCTCAATAATCCCAGGGAATGTAGTTGTCCAGTCAGATTGAAACTTCCCACGACGTTGATCTTCTTCTAACCTCCTTTTTTTAAAGTTAGGCTCAGCCATGCGGTTAGAGGGATGCAATATGTCCTGCTAGACAGAAAAAAATAAATATTAATGTGAAAAAGTAAATACAAATATTAATAATCAATTTGAAAAATATAATTATTTGTAATTTTAATATTATATAATGAAATAGAATCTTGGAAAAAAATTAATACAATTTATGGTTGAAATGAAGAACAGTTGCTGTGTTTTCTATAGTGCCTTATAAAAGTACAGGCCTAAAGAGACCAGTAATAAGCATTATGGGTTAGGAATCTTAAATTTAAAATCTAATAAATTTTTTGCTAAAGCTGGTAATGAAAATATAAACTAGCGCTGGCGTAATATTAGCCTGTATATTTTCTACCGAACTTCAAAAATTGGAATAGCCGTTAAAGCCCAACTGGTAGTTTTAAATAGACCTTCCCATACAAATTTTAGTGTCAATCAAACATTGATAGTAGGCTAATTAATTATTTAATAATTATAAATCATTGAATGACCGTAATGATGACCACCAAAGGCAAAAAAATAACATTGTTTTTTAAAGAAATGAAATTAAAACTAAGAAGAGAAGTAGGCTAACTCCAAATAAACTTTTCTCTGATCGAGTTAAGATGTAAATTTTCCACGCTATTGTGGTTTTTTTTTCTTTTCAGTTTCATAATTTGGTAATATCGGAATGACGTTCGCCGAATGCTCCGCGTGTATTTTCGTACCATTTAGATTTAGGGTTAACCCTAGCTGTAACCCTAATTATAACTCTAAATGGTACGAAAATACATGCAGAGCATTCGGCGACCGTCATTACGTTATTAGGCTACCCATAATTTGTAGGCTATTGTATTATTTTTCAAATTTACATTTCTTACGCACTTTCTACAAGTTTTAGTGAAATCAAATAATATGTAGTGGTATCAGCCTTTTTTTTTTTACCTGCCGTAAATAATCAATTATGCTAAACCTTAGGGGAAAAGAAAGCATAGGCCTAAGTTATCTGACAGTTAAATCTAACTTCATCTAAACAATGTTATTGTAATATTTTTTTTAAAATGAATTACTTACCAATACTAAACTGGAAATTAATCCTAAACAATAGGCTCGACTCAAAAAAGATTTCAGTGCTGCGTAATCGTTCAAATAATCAGTAACCTCGCGCTAGCTTTAGCGAAAAATTGTGAATGAACACGCCACGCACATCCCGCGGCAATTGAAAAATAGGCAGCTTGATTTTCATTGGTTATTTTTTTTTTTATCCACTTGGCTTAAAATCTCGCCGAATCTCATGACGCAAATTGTGTAGTGGCACAAGATTTATATGTATATTTAATAATTAGGCGAAAAAACCCGTACAGACCCGTGTACAGCCCGTACACATCTGAAAATGCAAACACCCCGTACAGATTATGGGTAAACCTTTAAGTGTGGCATGTATGCTAATCTTGTGGGGCTGTCAACTTTAGCCTCCACTCTCTAATACAATTAAGATTTCTGCTGTTGCCTCGTCCTAAAAGAACGTCTACACAGCTTCCAACTTGGTAGGCGATATGGGCCGCTAACTAACACCACTGGAAATGCTAAAATAATAGACTTGGCTTACAACGATGGCTCAGTGTCTATCCTTCAAATGGATAATGAACAGACCCTACTGGTCCTGTCTATATTTTCCCTCCTCTCTCTCTCTTGGTCTCAGTGTCTCTCTAACACTCGACGACTGATGATGTGGAGTCTCTGTTCGCTCTCCTCTCGTTACTTTCAGGACCCAGGTATTGTAACCCTATCACCTGTTCCTGAATTTGGTGATGATGATGATGGTCGGGTATCACGAATGAGGTACTAGATTAACTGTCGAAAACATCTCTGCTGCTGAATAGCTTCTATAACTTTCCACTTTTAACCCGCTCCGGATTTAGAGGAAAACACAGCCTTGATTTCTGGCTGTATGCAATTACACAAATCTCCTGGCCACTTGCCGTTGCTGGAGACTATGATAGCGATGCTCTGTGTGTTAGGATAAATGAACCCTTTCCCGCTAAAGCATGGGCACTTCACTGCAAGAGACCGTAGGTTATTTTTCTTTTGCTTCTGATGACAACTCGAGTCCTCTGACCCCTGAGATATGTCCTTTTGCCGTGGATAATTTGTATTGGCAAATTATGCTCCCCCACTGTTTGCCGTGACTCGCTGAAATTAAAAGAAAATGCGTCTAATGTACACCAACTCCCACATAACACATCTCTAACCTATCGATCTTTATAACTCCCCTACTCAATACTTCACTCGGGTGTACAACAATATATAAATAATACTACCCACGTGGCACTAAATCTCACTCCTCCTACTCCCCTTCTCTCGTTCTGCACCACAATACATAAAATATTCCTACCCACGTGTCTTCTATCTCACTCCTCCCGTCCCTCAACTTAAATCTTCCAGGTAAGTAAACAAAGCCCCAGACACTGTCTGACGGGTTACGTGGTTGTTACGCCTGGCTAACCACATGTCCAAACATTTCAACAAGGGAAATCCCTTGTCCGAAATTCCCATTAACCTTTTATCATTTACACATGAGGTTTCCTACTTAAGCCCCAATTTAAATTAAACCTCGTGCTATAGGAATAATTTTACTCCCCTAAGCCATATAATTCACTGATAACATAAATCTGAACCCTCCTACTGCATTTCTAACATTTAAGGCACAATAAAGTTAACGTACACACAATGGAGTTCCCAATAAAATTACATTTGTAAATACACAGGAATAAATGGTGGTTTTACACAACATTCTACAACCATGAGCTCACATGTATCTCATAACTTCATACGCTCCTATCTACTGCCAAAATACTAGAAAGAATTATGCACACTTTTACATTTACATCGTTCTTCAAAGATAATAATGGATGGCGCTACCGTTTAAAACTTTTAGTTAATGACCCCGCAGAACTTTACTTACGGGCGAGTTTTCTCAAGAACCCTCTAATAAGTAAAACGATAAAAAAAATAGTTACATACCAATTACCGCTGTTTTTCCCCGCAGTGGAGACGATAATACGAAGTTGCACGGCAGGCAATTATTTTCTTCAGAGAAAGTTGCCCGCAGTTACAGACTCATTATATACAAGAGAAATCTCTGGGGTTTCACACTGGCCCTTATTTCTGTCTACCAAGCTGTCTGTGAGCACTCCTTCTTCATCCTTATTCTCTTCCGGAGCTAAGTGCCGGTTTAAGAAACCGGCTCCTACATTATCCTTTCCCGTGATGTATTGTACCGAAAACGAATACATGCTCAACAATAAAGCCCATCTCATGATTTTAGCATTATTGTGCTTGTTGGCTCCCAAAAACGCCAAAGGAGCGTGGTCACTTTGCACTACAAACGTGACCCCGTATAGGTATTCGTGGTGTTTGCGAATACCAGAAACTAATGCAAGGCACTCTCGTTCTATTGTTGAGTAGTTTCTTTCAGCTGCATTAAGTTTCCTACTGGCATAGGAGACTGGGAACAACAGACCTTGTTGTGCTTCGTCGGCTTGTAAAAGAGTGGATCCAATTCCTATGGCGCTGGCGTCCACTCTTAACACAAAGGGTTTTGTTAGATCCGGGAGCTGAAGTATTGGCGAACTGGTCAGCAGCTCCTTAAGAGTGGTGTACGCTCCCTCACATTCTGCCGTCCACCTAATTTTTTCCGGTTGACCTTTCCGAGTGAGGTCGGTCAACGGCCCTGTTAAGCTATTAAAATTCGGAATGAATTTTTGATAATATGTGCACAGGGAGATAAAGGATCTCGTGTCTTTTTTTATGATGGGGCGAACTGCTTTCCTTATTTTTTCCTCGTTTTTGTCCAGCGGCCACATGCATCCGTGGGCGATAGTGTGGTCTAGAGTGTCAAAACCGAGTAAACATTTGCTCGGGCAGGCGGTAAGCCCCGCCTCCTTCAATCTCCCGAGGAGCAAGGCGACAGTTGCTATGTGTTCCTCCTCCGTTTCCGTTGCAATGAGAATATCATCCATAAAATTATGAATGTGGGGGTTTTGCAACGGCCCTAATAGCTTCCTCATCATTCGTGTGAAGGCACCCGGGGCATTATGTAACCCAAACGGCATGACATTAAACGTATAGTGCCCTTCACTAGTGCTAAAGGCCAACATCGGTCGGACGTCCTCTTTCACCGGAATCTGATAATAACCTTTACTGAGGTCTATTTTCGAGAAGATTTTCACCTGGCTTAATTTGGAAAACAGTTCCGCAGGGCTGGGGAGGGCTTCCGGTTGAAATTCCGTCACGGTGTTGAGCAATCGATAATCGATGCACAGCCTGGTCTCACCGTTAGTTTTTTGTAATAGGACCACGCTCGAACTGTATGGGGATGTCGTTTGAGAAATGATGTTGGACGCCAGCAGTTTTTCAATTTCCTCCCGTAACGCAGCAGCTTTGGCGTATGGGACTGGATATATTTTAGTCCGTACCAGGGTGTCGTCCTTCAGTTTCATCTCAAATTCGGAGAGGTGGGTGAGTCCAGGCTTATCCGTTAAAACGTCTGTGTATTGTTGTAATACAGTCCTGAGTTCTCGCCGCTCCTTCAGAAAGATTGTCCCCAAATTTCACATCTCGGTACGACTCTGTTTGGTGTAAGGGGTACTCCCCGTAATTCTCTGGGTCGTCTTCTTCCTCAATAGCTACCGCCAATGCTAACAGGTGGTCTTAAGATGGTGGGGCTCGTTCTAAAAATTTCTTAAGGAGATTTACGTGGTATATCTTCCTTTTTCCCCTGATAGCGATCCTATAGTTGGTGTTAGAGATTTTCTCTAACACCTCGAAAGGCCCCTGCCATCCGATGCGCAGTTTGTTTTCCCCGGTGGGAAGTAACAACAAGACCTTCTCCCCTACCTGTAGCTCTCTTTCCTTGGCCGTCTTGTTGTATCTCTGCGCCTGTTTTCCGCGAGCCTTACGGAGGTTATCTGAGGCCACTTTCCAACCTAACTGTAGTTGCTCCTTCAGCTCTGCAACATATTTGGAGGCCGACACCGTTGTCTCATCTGCCTTCCGATCTGTCAAAGATCTGAACAGAGCCTCCATTGATCCCTTGATCGGTCACCCAAACAATAGGGTGGCTGGCGGGTAGCCTGTAGAAGCTTGGGGAACTTTGCGATAAGCAAACAGGGCAGCAGGAATAAAAAGGTCCCAATCCTCTGGCCGCTCCTGCCCTAATTTGCGCAACATCATCATCAGGCTGCAGTTGAACCTCTCCACGAGACTATTTCCTGCCGGGTTATACAGACTGGTATGTATGTTTTGGGTCCGAAGAATGTTGAAGATCTCCTCCATCAGCAAGCTGCGAAATTGGGACCCATTATCTGTCAACACTTGCTGAGGAAACCCCAGTCTTGTAAAGATTTGCAGCAAGGCTTCTGCAACATGCTTCTCGTCGGTGACCGCCAGGGGGATGGCCTCTGCCCACATGGTGTACACATCGACTAATGTCAGAATAAACCGGTTTCGACGCTTTGTTCTTTCTAATGGGCCTACAATGTCAACTGCCACTCGTTCAAATCGGGTATCGATGATGGGCATCTCACCTAACGGGACTGGGGGTGTCCAGTGTTTGGGTGCCACTCTCTGACACTGAGCACAAGATTTCACAAATCTTATGATGTCCGGCGTCATTCCCGGCCAGAATTAATGGGCCGATATTCTGTGTATGGTGGCCCCCTGCCCCATATGTCCACTAAATGGAAGCGCATGCCCCATTTCTAAAATCTGTGGCCTATACTTGGCTGGCACTACCTCGGGCTGGTGGGTCAGGGTTTTTCCGTTTATGGCCCAGTACTTTGGCCTGTGCAGACTGGAACCTTTTGGCGAACATGATAATCTGATTGAGTTGCTGGGCACCCTGCTCTGCCAGATACCACCTCAAGTTGGGGGACATGTTTGCCTTTATTTGCTCACACAGAACTAACTCCTCCAACCCTTCAAACGTTTTCGCCAGTCCTGACAGTTCCCTCCACCGGGTTAAGTAATTTCTCACCCGCTCTGCAAACTGAGCAAAACTCTCTCCCTTCTCCGGCCTGCTCTCCCTGAACATGGTTTGGCATTTTCGGGGTGTCCACTGAAACCTTTGCAACAAAGCGTTTCGCAGAGCCTCAAAGTTGTTCTGATCATCTATGAGCATCTTGTTATAGACGTCATACGCATGTCCTTTTAGTGATTGCGATAGTTTCAGACACCAAAGACTCTCATCCAACCTGTATGCCTTTGCCATCCTTTGAAATTTCTCCAAGAACACAACAATCTTCTCATTCCCATTAGGGAACGAGTCAAATGGGAAGCTCATGGCTGCCATCCGGGGCCCTCCGTTTCCTGAGGTGTCTGCTGCTCCTGCTCCAGAAGAATCTCCATTAGCTGAACTGCCTTCCAAAGATTGGTACTGCAGTTCCAGAGAACACATGGCAAGTTCGTGCTGTCTCTCTGCTGCCTTCTCCCTTTCCTGTGCTTCCCTCTCTGCTTGCCTCTCCGCTGCTTCTGCGATGGCTGCCCTTTGCCTCTCCTCAATTTCTGCGGCGGCTGCCCGGTCCTCTTTCTCTTTCTCTCGCTAAAGATGTCTATCATTCTCCCTCATCATGTAAGCTTTAGTTTCCTCTTTGTCCATACCTATGTCCTGAGCAGCCTCACGCCAGGCAGTTCGTAACTTGGCCATATCCTGCCATCTTACTTATGAACTGCTGTAAGCAGACGAACACAGAAAATGACAGAAAAGGAAAAGAGAAGGAACTACCTGTTACTTTATAGGACGTATTCCTTAATAACCGCTGTCCCAAAAACCCGAACTCAGACTAGCGCTAAGTCTGAATAATAACCTGAAAAAAAATGTGTTAAAGAAGCTACCAAAAACCCGAAATTACCTTCCTGTTAAAGAAAAATTTCAATATGCCATCAATTACCTCTAAGTCATATAAAACTGAATTACCACTAAAATCTTCTTGACTTTAACCTGTGCAAAACTTTCTGTGGAAAAACTTATACTGGATCAGTTCTAATAGCTCAACGTCTAGGGGATATTTAAAGAAATCTATTTTTCAGAACTTCCTAGAGACAATCTATGAATGTAGATCACTGAATTGATCTCAACAGAATGATCCACCGGACGAACGCCGCCACTTGTCACGAAGTGGATTTAAGTTTATAGAGTTTGCCTGAATGAAAGCAAGACCCTAGTGTGAGAAAGTCTGAGAAGATAGAATTTAGATGGGAAATGACATGCCTGTGGACAGGTGAGACTATTGGCTCAATGGATAGAACCAGGATTTGACTCTCCCTTGCCACTTCGTGACTTCAGAATGGCTATAATCTCACCCTCCCTTGAATACCTTTAAACACAAGGAGATAAGGTGTATAAAATGACCACAAACGTCACTATACAGACAACATGTAGTCAAGTATAGAGTGTAGAAGCTGATCCAGTATACAGTATGTATATATTTATTTACACAACCAAACATTAAATTTCATCATACATCAATCAAATAAATAGCGTGCAATGTTGCACAGGCCTGAAATAAAGTAACAGTTAAATTGATAGACACTAGAACATAAAATCCCCAATCACATTCACTCCTCCTGTCACCCTGCTGAGGAACAATAAAATGGTTAGTGATTTAAACAACTCTAATCTTGTGGGGCTGTCAACTTTAGCCTCCACACTCTAATACAATTAAGATTTCTGCTGTTGCCGTCCTGTCGCCTCTTCCTAAAAGAACGTCTACACAGCTTCCAACTTGGTAGGCGATATGGGCCGCTAACTAACACCACTGGAAATGCTAAAATAATAGACTTGGCTTACAACGATGGCTCAGTGTCTATCCTTCAAATGGATAATGAACAGACCCTACTGGTCCTGTCTATATTCTCCCTCCTTCTCTCTCTCTCTTGGTCTCAGTGTCTCTCTAACACTCGACGACTGATGATGTGGCGTCTCCGTTACGCTCTCCTCTCATTACTTTCAGGACCCAGGTATTGTAACCCTATCACCTGTTCCTGAATTTGGTGATGATGATGATGGTCGGGTATCACGAATGAGGTACTAGATTAACTGTCGAAAACTTCTCTGCTGCTGAATAGCTTCTATAACTTTCCACTTTTAACCCACTCCGGATTTAGAGGAAAACACAGCCTTGATTTCTGGCTGTATGCAATTACACAAATCTCCTGGCCACTTGCCGTTGCTGGAGACTATAATAGTGGTGCTCTGTGCGTTAGGATAAATGAACCCGTTTTTGCTAAAGCATGGGCACTTCACTGCAAGAGATCATAGGTTATTTTTCTTTTGCTTCTGATGATAACTCGAGTCCTCTGACCCCTGAGATATGTCCTTTTGCCATGGATAATTTGTATTGGCAAATTATGCTCCCCCATTGTTTGCCGTGACTCGCTGAAATTAAAAGAAAATGCGTCTAATGTACACCAACTCCCACATAACGCATCTCTAACCTATCGATCTTTATAACTCCCATACTCAATACTTCATTCGGGTGTACAACAATACATAAATAATACTACCCACGTGGCACTAAATCTCACTCCTCCTACTCCCCTTCTCTCGTTCTGCACCACAATACATAAAATATTCCTACCCACATGTCTTCTATCTCACTCCTCCTGTCCCTCAACTTAAATCTTCCAGGTAAGTAAACAAAGCCCCAGACACTGTCTGATGGGTTACGTGGTTGTTACGCCTGGCTAACCACGTGTCCAAACATTTCAACTAGGGAAATCCCTTGTCCGAAATTCCCATTACCTTTTAACATTTACACATGAGGTTTCCTACTTAAGCCCCAATTTAAATTAAACCTCGGGCTAAAGGAATAATTTTACTCCCCTAAGCCATATAATTCACTGATAACATAAATCTGAACTCTCTGACTACATTTCTAACATTTAAGTCACAATAAAATTAACGTACACACAATGGAGTTCCCAATAAAATTACATGTGTAAATACACAGGAATAAATGGTGGTTTTACACAACATTCTACAACCATGAGCACACGCTTATCATAACTTCACACGCTCCTATCTACTGCCAAAATACTAGAAAGAATTATGCACACTTTTACATTTACATCGTTCTTCAAAGATAATAATGGATGGCGCTACCGTTTAAAACTTTTAGTTAATGACCCCGCAGAACTTTACTTACGGGCGAATTTTCTCAAGAACCCTCTAATAAGCAAAACGATAAAAAAAATAGTTACATACCAATTACCGCTGTTTTTCCCCGCAGTGGAGATGATAATACGAAGTTGCACGGCAGGCAATTTTTTTCTTTAGAGAGAGTTGCCCGCAGTTACAGATTCATTATATACAAGAGGAAAAACCCCCGCGGAATCCTCCTACATCTATGCTAAGCTTTCACTCAGACCAATAGAAACGCTAGAAGAATAAAATAACTTCGAGCTACGCTAATCAAATTTGAAAACAACGCGAAGACCCCATGTCCAAAAATTGCGTCACGTTATGTGACGGCCGCGTGTGTTTCTGACACGTGCATGAAATGGCGATTTTCGTAAACAACGAAAATCTACGTGATCGCAAAAAATCTATAAGAGAAGAACTGGCCGAGTGTAAAATAAACCTATCGACATAAAGGAACCCATTTGAATTACCTATGCAAAAATATCAAACACGATATATATTCAAATGAGAAGAAACATGGCAAACACATATAGTTACAACGATAAGAAGAATGATGAAAAATTCAAAAATAGAACAGAATCGGGCCTGTTGAAGGACAGAATTACAGTGCAGCATCACACCACTGAAGTATGGTTCTCTTTTTGGCAGCTACCTTGTTTAGTTCATTTCTCAGATGCGGGAGTTTACCCCCCTTGAGAGCTTGCAGGACAGACAGTGCACCTGTGAGGATGACTACCTGGTGGCAGTCAGAGTTGGTGTTATAAATCATATTTGCAGCTTGCTCTAGAGCTTGAACCTGAGCTGTATAGTTGGAACATCATTTTCCATTGGGAATGGGCCTAGTCTCATAGTGGTTGTCAGGATATGAGATGATGGTCTATGTTAATGGGCAAGTTGCTTTCTGAACTGTATCTTCTAGCAAACAGGTCTGCAGCTTGTTTTCCTCTGAGAAGTTTGCCACCTTCATCCAATGTGATAGTCTGTCTAAGTGAGGAATGCTCTTCATTTAGAGACTTGACTAATCTCCAAAGTTTCTTGCCGTCTTTCTCAAGGTTCAGCAATGCCATTTTAGTTCTCCAGCTTTTCTGTTTTTCTTCTAGCTTTGTTCTCTGAAACTCTGCTACAGCCTTTTTCCATTTGTTGTGAGTTTCAAGTGAAGGCTGAGACTCTGCGTCCTTTCTAGCCCTGTCCATAGCTTCCCGACGTTCTTGGAGTGTGCTGGACCAGTATGGTGTGTAGTTACACCGGCATCCTTTGGGAATGGTTTCTTTTGCAGCTTGTAGTATGCATCTGTTGAAGTCTTTTACCACTTCATTAATGTCTCTGTCCATACAGTCTGTCTCAGAAAGGTAATGAACATCAAATGGCAAGACAAGATCCCGGATACCACCGTTCTTAACATAGCTGGTATCCCTAGCATCGATACTATTCTGATGCAGTCACAGATCCGCTGGGCAGGTCATATAGTCCGCATGCCAGACCATCGACTGCCAAAGATACTCTTTTATGGTGAGATAGAAGGGTAGATACTCCCATGGTGGCCCAAAAAAGCGCTTCAAAGACACGCTTAAGGCTTCATTAAAAACATTTGACATAAACCCTGACATCATGGGAAGCTGCTACGCAAGACCGAACTGCCTGGCGCACATCTCTTCGTAAAGGTGCAGCGGCATGCGAATCTTCCAGAAGAGCAGCAGCGGAACAGTGGAGACAAGCTAGAAAAGTGTAATAAAACCTTGTGATGCAAACATTCCCTGCCCACACTGTCCGAGATCCTTCCAGGCCCGCATCGGGCTCATCAGTCACCTTCGTACTCATAGACTATCCTAACAATCCTAATAATTGGATGAAAAGAGTGGTCTTCATCACCCGTGATGGACGAACAACATTTAACAATGTCTCTGTTCTGTACCTTGAGGTCAGACAGCAGCGTGTTCACCTGATGCCTGAATAAACCCCAGTTGGCTTTTTTGTAATTCCATCTTGTAATGGCTGGGCCTGTACTGAGAGTTACACTCTGGACAGTAAGAAAGATTGGGCGATGGTCGCTTCCCCCTAGTTAGTCTCTTACTTCTCTAGTAATAAGACCAGCTATATCTGGGGTGGCAAAGGCAAGATCTGGTGTTGAAGTTGTGTGCCATCCTCTGGAGTAGAAGGTAGGAGTATCTGTGGCATTATTGACTAGGAGTAGGGAGTGATCATCTTGCCAAGTTTCAACCTCTTCA
Source organism: Oreohelix idahoensis (assembly GCA_024509875.1). NCBI lineage: Eukaryota > Metazoa > Mollusca > Gastropoda > Stylommatophora > Oreohelicidae > Oreohelix > Oreohelix idahoensis. Next base: position 160,363 of record JAMPIV010007972.1, read on the forward strand.
CCTCTGTGATCCAGATGGTTATAGCCCCAGCTCTGGGAGTGGCTATTAAAGTCTCCAACTGCTATAAAGTTGGTGGCTGGTACCTGTATAGAGCTGAGACTCAGGGGTTTGTTGTTTGGACAGTAATAGTTCAGGAGTTCTATTTCCATCTTGTCTACCTTTAGCTGCAACAGCTGATATTCTGCTCCATCCATGAAGGTTTTCCTTTCGTGTGCAGGAATGTTATTCCTTACAAGAGTAAGTACTCCTCCTTTTCGTCTATCTTGTCTGTCGGATCTGAAGCATTGATATCCCCTTATTTTCAAGGTTTGATCTGCTTTCAAGTGAGTCTCTTGGATACAGCAAACACTGACTTGCTTCTCATACAAGATGTTTTCCAGCTCTGTCTTTTTGCTGTATCCAGCCTGCTTGCTGTTCACTCCCTCTGCATTCCAGTGCATTATGACAAGTGGCACTCTGGGTTTCTCTTTTTCTGTTTTGTTTCGGTCAGTAGTTCTCCTCTGCCGTCTGCTGACTCCACAAGAGGGTCTAGAAGGTCCTCCAGTAGCTGAGGGTGGGCTCTGTCGAGGCTCAGAGCCCGGCACTGCACCTGCCTGGTGGAGCTCCACAGGGCGAGCACCAGTATGAGATTTATATGACGGTGTACTCATTCATTTCATTCATAACCCTCCACTCCCAAAGGAGCATAGGCCTTCAACAAACACATGCCAAGTCCTCCTGTCACGTGCCATCATCTCAAGTTCTTTCCATGTTCTCCTCATCATTTTCACCTCTGTTTCCAACTCTCTTCTCCATGTACTTCTTGGTGTTCCTCTGCCTCTCTTGCCCTGGGGGTTCCAGAACAAGGACTGCCTTGTAATGCTATCAACAGGTTTCCTCAGTGTGTGTCCTATCCATCGCCATTGTCTTCTTCTCATCTCCTGTTCCACTGGCACTTGTCTAGTTCTTGTCATCAATTCCACGTTGGTAACCTTGTCACACCATTTTAATCCCTCTATTCTACGCAAGCACCCATTTATGAAAGTCTGTAGCTTTTTGGTTGTTGTCTTTGTTGTTCTCCATGTCTCCGAGCCATACAATAGGACTGACTTCACATTTGAGTTGAAGATTCTTATTTTCGTGTTGGATCCTTTTTCTCTTGATCTCCATATATTTCCCAATGCAATGAAAGCTCCTCTTGCCTTTGACGGTGTACTCATCCATAGAAAAAAAGCAAGTTGCGTGATACTGTGGTTTCCGGTGACCCTTCTGGCCCAGTATCTATGACTTTAGCACCTCTTCAATGGGAGAGTGGGCTCATCCCTAATCTGTTTGTATTCCCAGTAGTAGACTATTCGCAAGCAGCCTGGGGTATCACTGTTCTGCACGGACCTTGTTTACCGAGGCAGCGTCCGAGCTCGTATGGTGAAAATATGGTTGCATTATCTTCAAAACAGACCTGTCTTTCCCGTGGCTTTTCTGCCATCCTGCAACTTTGAGTTAAGGAGTTCTGAGCCCCAGTCTCTTTCCCAGGCATTTTATCCTGGCCTGGCACGCATCCAGAGGACCCTACTTCTGGTTCTAAGTTAACAGTTGGGGATAGGTGGGGTGGCATACTGAGCATTCCCCATCATCCAGGGGGACTCTCCAACTATGCAGAGCTTGCACAATGCTGTGCTCTGGTTCTGGGATCTCCCAAGGAATCCTCATGTCCTGCACAGAGCCACTTCCAGATACCCACCACCTGCCATCTCTCCATTGTAGAAATCTCATGCATGCGGCTATCCTTTCAAGAGCCAGTATTATGTCTGGTGCCCATGTGCTCCCCCCAAGCTTAGTGTGCAATGTGGGTTCTCAACATGCTGCAACACAGGGGGGATTGTGATGCTCAGCCATCTCTCTCAACTCTGCACCAATAAGCAACATCGGGGACTTAACTGTGCCTCAGTACTGGGAGGCCCCGTTTCCGGGTACACCACACAGAGCCAATTGAGACAACGGTCATCGTGGGTGTGTCTTCAGTGGGGAAGTTGTGGAGTCTTCCTGTCCATGTTCTTGCACATCCTAACACTGCCCACAAGACATCGGAGGTTTGGAGAGTGGCCTTCTCTGCTTTTTGAGCTGGGGTGTGCTCCCTGGGCAAGTCTTGATGGGGATCGGGACGTGTCCACGCGCCAGTGGGCCCAGCATCAGCCGCATCTGATGGAGGACTTGCTCTGCCAGAGGTTTCTGTAGGGTTACCTCCCCCATAGCCTAGTGTTTTACCCCAGTAGACTCTGGGGGTCTGGTCTGCTGGCGCCAGAACGCGCCATTCGCCATATCCGCCATTTAATACTCTTGAGGTGTAGGATCATCTATCAGTCCGTGACGTAGTATTATCTTTTGATAGATGATTTTGTAACAAATGCATGTATCACATCTATTTACCAATTCTACAGGTCTGGAACTACTAGAGAGCCAAGATCATGAGGAAGATTTGTCTTGTCTTCCGTCACTAAAGATCAGTATCAGTGACTTGATTCCCAAGGTCAAACCAGGGCCTTTCACATCCACTGCGGCAGGTTAGTGTGGTCATTATTTTATTGCGTGTCCTAGTTGCACTTGACTATGTCTGTAAATGTATCTGTATGATAGTTACAGTTTCAGTTTTATAGTATTTGTAGCTGTGGAGTCCTGGTTACAGTCGCAACTTTCTTTCCTCCCTCTATCTGCAGCCTAGTTGGTCATTGGGCCACCACTTTAATTTAATGTTTTATGATGTTTATGTATGGGGTTTTTATTGTTATAGATTTTCTTCTTACACTCTCAGACGTCTACTTGAGTATTTTAATTGAAAGCATTGGTCAGGTTGAGGCCGTTTGCATCTCCATAGAGTTTTTGCAAGATGATGATGTTTGCATCTCCATAGAGCTTTTGCAAGATGGGGCTCTTTGCATCTCCATAGAGTTTTTGCAAGATGAGGCTGTTTGCATCTCCATAGAGTTTTTGCAGGATGAGGCTCTTTGCATCTCCATAGAGTTTTTCCATTCTTTTCTCCTATACATACTGTGTTCTTGCATAGTTGTTATGTTTCTCATTGATCTTTGTATAGAGTAAAACCTAAGAATAATTGGTGTAAAAAAAAATTCAATCGCTGTAAATGCAGGGTCATATTTTAACAGTGTAATGAACATTTAATATTTCCAGCTGATCTGACCAAGTGTTTGTGAAGAAGACAACTGTTGGTGTGTTATTATCATATTACTACAGTTTTCAAAATATTTAAGTAGTAATGTATTCATTTTAAGAAATATTCATTTTTTGAAAGGAGATCGGTGCAAAAAAAGAAGCAATTTGGTGATATAAAAGTGTAAGCATATAATGATAACATAAAAACACGGAGGCAAAAAACCATTTTCATGATTGTTTATTGCGGATGTGCATGCTTACTATGTAGAATCCCCTGCATGGGAACATAGCTGACATCAAAGGAGCGAGAATAAAGAGGGGGATTTCATGGATGGCGCAGGCGGGGGAGACTATTAGACAGGTGACCCCAGTTGAAAGTATAATCGAGGGAGAAGAGTGGAGTAAGTCAGATGAGAGCTGGATGAACTACTAAGTCATCATCAGCCTTGGTAGAGAATGCAGAACTTGGACCAATGGGAGAGCAGAGCTGGAAGTTCATCAGCTTATAAATGATAATGCTAGGGATGATGATGCCATTGCGTACACTGATGGGTCTGTAATCTGTGGTAATAAATCAGGGTGGGGCTTCTGTTAGAGTGAGGGCAGAACCGTCGCTGAACATAGCGGGGCTTACATGATAACAACCTCCAGCATGAGAATGGAGATAGAGGCAGTTACTGCTGCCTTAAGATGGCTGTCTGAGACTTTATTAACAAAGGCAGTTATTGTATCAGACTCACAATCTATGCTTTGAAAGGTCCAAAATGGTTGGCTTCGATATGAATGGAAAACCTCCATAGAATCTTCAGGAACTGATATGGATCTACTGTCCTTATCATGCTGGGGTATGTGGCAATGAAAGAGCTGACAGACTAGCTTCAAGAGCACCCATAAAAGGTGCATTGGCTTTGGATAAGGAAGAAATACTAAGGGCGATTCATGTTCGTCTATTAGAAAATGACACTGCAATCGATGAATCATCAAGGCTAAGATTGCTGGAATTCGGCGTCAAATGTAAGACCAGCAGGGATAGGCGCATGTGAGGACGCATTCGCCATGTATACAACCAGTGCGCAACAGGAACAATTAGCATTCATACCCTTTGACATTTGCTGTGGGAGACTGAGCACCTATGGGTTTGCCCAGAGTGCAATGACATCGATTCTGATTAACAATAACAATACTATGTAGAAAACACACTGGCTTCTGACTTTGTTAATATCAGAAGGAACACATGGCCTCAGAATTCATGAAATGACATCAGATGCAATGCTGAGATTGCTTACAAACTGCTAAACAAGACACCAAATGATTAAAAAGAACATTCACCGCATATGTGATAAACAGAAGAAAATCTGTTTACACTAAGGGCCAGTTTCATATGCTGAACGGTACAGGGCAGTGTTTATAAATGATTTAGGTATAGTGAAAACACAAAGAAAGTACACCAGCGTTAAGAATGTGCATGTAATTGTTAAGGTGTGTAATGTAATCAGGTGACTTCTTATTAGCTGGAAAGAAATTAACACCTGCGATCAGTGTTCCCTCTAAGCTGTGCACCCTTGCACGCACGCATAGGTTATGAAATCAACGCATATAAGAAACTGAACTGTGCACACAAAATTAAATTCCAAAATGTTTGATAAAAACGAAACAAATAAGGTCATCCACTGAAAAATATGTATGCTCAAATTAGTACGCACAAGTTTTTGTGTGTTCAGTTTTACTACAAAGAGCTATAGATGCCTTAACCTCATGGGCAAATAGATGGTGTGTCAGCATCAACACAGACAAGTGCAGCACTACGCTCTTCACCCTCTCTCCCAAACCATAAGCTGGTGTCATCAAGATAAACGAAGAGCTCCTGAGAGAAGATAAACAACCCACCTATCTCGAAGTTACATTTGATGATAGGCTGACATGGAAATAGCACATCAACAAGGCAGCAACAAAGGCCAGGAGAAAGTTAGCCATCCTGAGAAAACTAAGTGGAACCACATGGGGAGCCAGCGGGAAAATACTTAGTAAAGTTTACCAGCAGGGCATACGACCACACCTGGAATATGGGTCAGCTGCGTGGTGTCCAGCATCAAACACCACATTGCAAGAGCTAGATAAAGTGCAAAACCAGGCGCTTAGGGTCATCACGGGGGCAATGAAATCAACGCCTATAGTGGAGATGGAGAAAATGGGGAGGATACAAGCACTGAGAGAACGCAGAGACACGAAAGTGCTAACACAGGCAGAAAAGTTCCTCTGTATGCCGAGCCATCCAATGAAGGACAGATTCCAAAACCTAGCAATGGGGCGACTGAAAAGAAGCAGCTTTATCCACCAGGCCAAACGATTTCATTGGCAAACCTCAGACCTGCCTGAAGTTAACAGCCCCCTAACGTCTGTGCCAGAACAAACCCCTTGATGAGAGGAGCCTGGACTACCAGTACACATCCAGACAAAAGTGAAAGGAATATTCGACAGGGATGAACAGAACAGCGTGCAACGTAGGACAGTCACTCTCAGTTTCCTGGATGATGAATACCCACAGGTCCTCTGGGTCCGAGTATACACGGATGGGTCAGCACAGAATGCAGTAAAGAATGGAGGAGCAGGAGTGTACATAGAATACCCAAACAACACTAGGGATACGGTCAGAGTACCAACGGGGAAATTCTGTAACAACTATGATGCAGAAGTCCAGGCAATCAAGGTGGCAACTGAGAAACTACTGAACACCAATCTCGGTCCACAGCCTGTAGTATTCCTGACAGATGCAAGATCAGCACTCCAAGCACTTCAGTCCAGAAAATTGCCAAGTATACAAGCCCTACTTTCTGAACTGTGCAACCAATGCAGGGTCGCCATGCAGTGGATACCATCTCATTGTGGAATACCAGGAAACGAGAGAGCAGACAGGCTGGCTAAAGAAGGTGCTGCAGACGAGCAACCGATTGTACCAGTTACGTACCATCAGAAGAAAAAGATGATCAAATCAATCAGAAAGCCACCAACACCAACACAAGATGACTACCAAGCTATGAACAGATCAGAACAAATTGTCATTCTGCGCCTCAGAACAGGACACAACTGCCTCCGCAGCCACATGTATACAAAATTCAAGATTGGCAATTCAGCCATGTGGACAGGCACCCCAGACTGCGGAGCCCGTACTTCAAGATTGCCCTGAATATGATATATTGAGGCAAACCCACTGGCCCAGAGAAACAACACTGGAAGCAAAACTATACGGACCTCTGTATGAACTACAAAAGACAGTGAAGTTTATACAAGAAACAACATTGCAGATATAGACAATATATTTCAAGCGAACAAAAGAAGAAGAAGAAGTACTCGTATAAAGATGTTCACCACCACTGTACAGCAAGTTACCAGAACATGTGTAGAGATGGTCTTGGAAAGAATGCCTTCACAAAATATTGACCTACTTAGTCTTTCCTCTTCTATCCTGGGTGTAGAGGTTTGCCAGAGAGAGCGCCATACTATCCTATCAGCTACAAAATATTGGCAGTGACAGGAACTGTTAGTGTTATGCATAAGAAAAGGAAAATAGTAATTCTCCTTGGATAATTTTATCATTTGGATTTTAAAATAAAATTATTTAATACTTTTTTTTTTTTCTTGCTATCGCATCTTTGATGTTTTCATCATCAGACGAGTTCTCATGATGAATTCGACTGTTGTTTGAAGTTCCTCTTTAGCTCCATATAGCTTTGAGTTTAGTGTTGAGTCATTGGGCCAGTATATCTTTCTTAACTGGTCATACAGAGGACAATCCTGTACAACATGCTCAGCAGTTTGTTCGTTTAATCCACATGTGCACAGTGGTGAAGCAGACAATAGTAGCTTGTGGATGTGTTTATTCAGTTTGTTATGCCCTGTCCTGAGGCGAAAAATGGTTATCTGTCCCTGCCGGTCAAGAGTGTGGTAGTCGTCGTTGGGTTGGTTCTGTTCTCTTCTGATAGTCTGGATAGCTCTCTTTTTCTCAAAGTATGTGACTTCATTATCTTCTTGTTCACATTCTCCTTCCTATTTTGCAAGTTTATCTGCCTTTTCATTTCCGAGTACACCACAATGAGATGGTACCCACTGAAATATGGTTCTCTTTTTGGCAGCTACCTTGTTTAGTTCATTTCTCAGATGTGGGAGTTTACCACCCTTGAGAGCTTACAGGACAGACAGTGCATCTGTGAGGATGACTACCTGGTGGCAGTCAGAGTTGGTGTTATAAATCATATTTGCAGCTTGCTCTAGAGCTTGAACCTGAGCTGTATAGTTGGAACAGCATTTACCAGTGGGAATGTGCCTAGTCTCATAGTGGTTGTCAGGATATGAGATAAAGATACTGGCACCTTAGGGTGCTTCAGTGGTGTTGTCTTCATGGATATTGCCAGTCATCTTTTTCATGGCTGCCGTTTGTAATGATCATCTAGTCTTGCCTTCATTGGGTGCATTGGCATATTGTTGTACTTTTCCATCTGGATCATGCTTTTTGTGTCTCTTCTATGGGACAATGTCTGTAATCCTGCAGCTTTGTGCATCTCTGATATTGGTGTAGTTTTCATGGCTCCTGTAATGAGCCTGAAAGCTTGATTTTGCACCTTGTCCAAAGACTGCAGATGTGAGTTAGCAGCTGATGACCATGCTGCTGAGCCAAACTCTAAGTGTGGTCTTATTACTCCATTATAAATCTTCTTTAGAGTTCGTTCATTTGTTCCCCAGTTGGTGCCTGCTAATTTTCTGAGTATGCCTAGTCGTCTTCGGGCCTTTCCCTCTGCATTTTCAATATGCTTATTCCAAGTAAGCTTTTGGTCAAACGTCACCCCAAGATAGGTGGGGTAGCTTTCTTCCTTGATCATGGTTATCCCTAGGTGTATGTTAGCTGCTTTGTCCTTGGGGACGAGGGAGAACAGTGTTGTGGAGGTTATTGTGATAAGCCATTTCTCTGCCCATGACACTAGCTTGTCAGCTTCCCGCTGCATTCTATAATTTGCTGTGGTGACGTTTTCATCAGCGCACCAGAGTACCAGGTCATCTGCATATAAGGCAGCTTTCACTCCAGCAGGGAGATCTTTCACCAGGTCATTGATGTAAACAAGGAAGAGTGTTGGGGAAATTACTCCTCCTTGAGGTACCCCCTGATAAAGCAACACTTTTCTGCTCTGCAGACCATCAAGAGTGACTCTAGTTCTCCTGTTGTGCAAGTATGACTGGATCCATTTTATCATGTTGCCTTGGATTCCACTTCTCCTAAGTTTTGCAATAAGGCCATCTTTCCACACCTTGTCAAAGGCCTGCTTGAAGTCGACCCAGATTGCTAGGACCTTTTTCTTCTCCTGGAAGGCATCTTCTACTGCTTAAGACAAGTAAGTAACTTGGTCTTCTATACTGTAGCATTCTCTAAATCCAGCTTGTTCCGGCACCAGGATCTTCTCAGACTCTAAATACCATTTCAATCTGTGGTTGACTATTCGCTCCATAGTCTTTCCAACACAGCTTGTGAGACTGATTGGCCGGTAACTTGCAGCCTCGGTCTCACATTTCCCTTTCTTTAGTATGGGTATTGTGATGGCTTCTCTTCATACTTGGGGTACCGTTCCTTTCAACCAGCTGTGGTTGAATATCTCAAGCAGTTTTGTCTTTGCTGCTGAGCTCAGATTTACTAGCATTTCGTTGCTGATTTTGTCTGGGCCAGGTGACTTTTGTTTGGAACTTAAGCTTGGAAATAGCATTCTGTAGTTCTCCTAGTGTGATGGGTTCCCTCATTGGGGCAGGAGTATCTGTCTGTCCCATGGTTGCCAGTATTTCTTTTCTTATCTCTCTCTGATGGTCTATGTTAATGGGCAAGCTGCTTTCTGAACTGTATCTTCTAGCAAACAGGTCTGCAGCTTGTTTTCCTCTGAGAAGTTTGCCACCTTCATCCAATGTGATAGTCTGTCTAAGTGAGGAATGCTCTTCATTTAGAAACTTGACTAATCTCCAAAGTTTCTTGCCGTCTTTCTCAAGGTTCAGCGATGCCATTTTAGTTCTCCAGCTTTTCCGCTTTTCTTCTAGCTTTGTTCTCTGAAACTCTACTACAGCCTTTTTCCATTTGTTGTGAGTTTCAAGTGAAGGCTGAGACTCTGCGTCCTTTCTAGCCCTGTCCATAGCTTCCCGGGTGGCGAAGGCAAGATCTGGTGTTGAAGTTGTGTGCCATCCTCTGGAGTAGAAGGTAGAAGTATATGTGGCAGTATTGACTAGGATTAGGGAGTGATCATCTTGCCATGCTTCAACCTCTTCACCTCTGTGATCTAGATGGTTATAGCCCCAGCTCTGGGAGTGGCTATTAAAGTCTCCAACTGCTATAAAGTTGGTGGCTGGTACCTGTATAGAGCTGAGACTCAGGGGTTTGTTGTTTGGACAGTAATAGTTCAGAAGTTCTATTTCCATCTTGTCTACCTTTAGCTGCAACAGCTGATATTCTGCTCCATCCATATAGGTTTTCCTTTCATGTGCATGAATGTTATTTCTTACAAGAGTAAGTACTCCTCCTTTTCATCTATCTTCTCTGTTGGATCTGAAGCATTGATATCCCCTTATTTTAAAGGTTTGTGATCTGCTTTCAAGTGAGTCTCTTGGATACAGCAAACACTGACTTGCTTCTCATACAAGATGTTTCCAGCTCTGTCTTTTTGCTGTGTCCAGCCTGCTTGCTGTTCACTCCCTCTGCATTCCAGTGCATTATGACAAGTGGCACTCTGGGTTTCTCTTTTTCTGTTTTGTTTCGGTCAGTAGTTCTCCTCCGCCATCTGCTGACTCCACAAGAGGGTCTAGAAGGTCCTCCAGTAGCTGAGGGTGGGCTCTGTCGAGGCTCAGAGCCCGGCACTGCACCTGCCTGGTGGAGCTCCACAGGGCGAGCACCAGTACGAGATTTATTTGACGGTGTACTCATCCATAGAAAAAAAGCAAGTTGCGTGATACTGTGGTTTCCGGTGACACTTCTGGCCCAGTATCTACGACTTTAGCACCTCTTCAATGGGAGAGTGGGCTCTTCCCTAATCTGTTTATGTTCCCAGTAGTAGACTATTCGCAAGCAGCCTGGGGTATCACTGTTCTGCACGGACCTTGTTTACCGAGGCAGCGTCCGAGCTCGTATGGTGAAAATATGGTTGCATTATCTTCAAAATAGACCTGTCTTTCCCGTGGCTTTTCTGCCATCCTGCAACTTTGAGTAAGGGAGTTCTGAGCTCCAGTCTCTTTCCCAGGCATTTTATCCTGACCTGGCACGCATCCAGAGGACCCTACTTCTGGTTTTAAGTTAGCAGTTGGGGATAGGTGGGGTTGCATACTGAGCATTCCCCATCATCCAGAGGGGGGGGGGGCTCTCCAACTATGCAGAGCTTGCACAATGCTGTGCTCTGGTTCTGGGCTCTCCCAAGGAAGCCTCACGTCCTGCATGGAGCCACTTCCAGATACCCACCACCTGCCATCTCTCCATTGTAGAAATCTCATGCATGCGGCCATCCAGTCAAGAGCCAGTATTAAGTCTGGTGCCCATGTGCTCCCCCCAAGCTTAGTGTGCAATGTGGGTTCTCAACATGCTGAAACACAGGGGGGATTGTGATGCTCAGCCATCTCTCTCAACTCTGCACCAATAAGCAACATCGGGGACTTAACTGTGCCTCAGTACTGGGAGGCCCAGTTTCCGTGTACACCACACAGAGCCCATTGAGGCAACGGTCATCGTGGGTGTGTCTTCAGTGGGGAAGTTGTGGAGTCTTGTCGTAGATTTTTGATAGGGAAATTAAGACTTGGGTTGGTCCCTTCTGAATAGGTTAGAATGAGTGATAGCCTCAGTGAGATTTGATAATAAAAAATAGAGTTCCACGAGTGAGATTGTAGAAATTTATAGAGGCTGTCCCGGAAATCGAGAATCTCTCTCTCTCTTTCTGCCTATCTTCTACAACAGATCCAAAGGAGTCAATTGACGACAGTAAGACACACAGACGTGGGAACACTATAACAATGATTATATAGATATTATGGGAACGAACTGACCACCACACTGAATTAAATGTAGGTATAGTTTAATTATCATAGTAAACTTACATCACAATATATAACATCCATCAAAAGCATACACATAGTCATAAAAAATCAAGGAATGCTACAATAGTGATAGACCCGTTTGTATGGTCCTCCCCACGATATATAGCTCACAGTCCCGTTAGAAGAAAGTGATAACCCCAAGGAGTTACAGATGCATATGATTGAGTCTATGGTTTCCCCCTTTTAAGGTATGGACAGACTTGATACTCTGTTTTTCTAAGGGTAAATATTGTTAGCAATAACTTGCATAAAGGAAATTACAACGTGGGTGACTCAAATAAAGAACATCCTTCAGTCTACTTTCACTCGGTTCTTTCATCAGGGCCCTGATATACTTACAATCGTGCTGTTGTTCGCCGTCTGGTGCAAACTTTGGGACACTCACACTTTTTATCTGTTACTGTCGTTTAATGAAACAGATCCCAGCTCTGCAGATTTGTTTGTTGGTTTCATAAAAAATGGATCTGGGGAGCGTCTGCTTCATGCGATAGTTATTTCAGACTAAAGTTAGTGTCACTTGACTCACGAGGTAAGAATTAGGCTTAAGGTAGTAGGCTACCCACAAAAGATTTAAAAAAAAAAATCCAACAATTTTCATTTTCATGCTTTAAATCATCGTCAACATGTTCTTGTACTAAAAATAATTCATAGAAGCTTAAAGATACTCTGGTATGATAGGAATCAGTGTTTTTCTACACACACCCCCTTGAGTGATTTGCATAGCAACCAATGTTTATAGTTGGTTACCTTGTGAATAATGACCCAACATGAAGGTGCGTAATTGTAAAACTGCGAAATTATAATTAACCTGAGGCAACAGGAGAAAGATATTTATAACTTTTCCAAGAGGAATCACTCAATGATTTCTTATGAATTTTTCAAAAGTGTGTGTCTAGAAAGCTTTGATCGTAAATTTCAGCATTTGTTACATGCATTGTGCATTTTCACCCACATCAACTCTATTTATTGCTAGACCTAGTTTTATACTGTATAATAGTAGTTAGCAGAGCTTCTTTTGTTCACAATGGGAAATAAGACAAAGTAAGTTCCTTGGAAATCGGTACACCAACAAACCGTTGCCTGAAAATGAGACACCTATTGTCGATAGTGGCGCTATAAAGCCTCTGTGCTCCTCAGCAAAGAAAATAAAGGTCCAAGAAAGTGAAGGACAAGCTAAAAATGACAACAGAGGAAATGTGTTTATCCTTATGGATGTAAAACTGCTGTTTGGGTTTTTATGCGCTAACTTTAGATGTGACAAATGTTATCAGTACTCACTGACCTGTGAGATCGTCGAAGAGACTCGGGATGGCTTTTGTCATGAAATCAGTATCAAGTGCACAAACTGTGTCGAATGGAATGCCAATTTCAATACTTCTGATGTTTCATCTCCAGCTACTCACAAACACAAAGAAGTAAATGTGCGAATGGTGGCATTTGTGCGTTCTATTGGGAAAGGCCACAGTGCATTGCAGAATTTTTCAATATACATGAACACAAGTCAACCCATGGCAAAGAAAGCATACAGGAGAACGCTGCACAGGATCTATTCAGCAAGTAAGGACATTGCAATGGAAAGACCCTAAGAGCACCGAAAAGGGGATTCATAGACACTGCAGCTGCAGTAGAAGGAGACCTTTATTCAACAGGAGCTCATTAAACTTCATTTTGTGAGTTCTTTTTCTGTTTTTCTTTGATTTCTCGGAATTGTCTTTTCAACATAATTGGTGATCTTTGAAACAAGATATCTCTGGATCTGTACATTCAATTGACATGAAAATTAACACAGTTGGTTGTCATATAATCTTACAGATTCTGACCTAAAATGGATACAATTGAATTCAAAGTTTTAGTTTTATGACCATCATGCATATATAATGAGGCACAAATATCAAACATTCCAGAAATATAAATCTTGAAAATTCATTAAAAATGAACCTTTCTGTCAATCTCTGTCATTTTAGGTCATGACATCACGCTATATATAATGATTCAATTTGCCAAGTTTCAGTCAGATCCTTGTACAAATAACATAGTTATGATGTTTTGAAAAAGGTGTATAATTTATTCACTACGGCGGCAATATTGGATAGCTAATTTGCATAATTAATGAGGTCATTATGTGGACAAAAATTTTAAGTCCATACTAACACTATACCCATGGTTGTTTGATTCTGAAAGGAAAATTTGAGTTTTTTACCCTATCAAGGTAGCCTACTACCTTAAACGAGCACACAATGTCAGAACACGAGGTTTCCCTTAATTAGGAAGCTGACCGGTGGACAACTTCTCTCAACAAATAATCTTGGTTCACCACACACTTGTCAACAGTGTCGGAAAGTTAATGTTTTAGATTTCTGTAATTTTTTCTCGCCACAAGGCAGCATGTACATTAGAGTTAGTGTAGAAATATGCACTGGCTCAAAGGCCCAGTATAAGCATTTATTAGGTATGTCTCTGTACAAAACGCCGGCAAAGTTTGGGTTACCCCAGTATTCACTGAATAAAGAAAAACCACATATGAAATACGTTACATATTATGTACTCAATATAACACGTTTTTAAAATGCAAGCGTACAGCTTGACTTATCATTTAAAACTTCCCGTGCAATAAGTTATATATTTAAAAATCATCAATCCTCATGAATTAGGAATACATATGTATTCCGTCAACACTCATGAGGCATCTAGCATTATAAGTTAGTTTAGAAAAATAGTCCCCGTCTGATTATTTAGCAGTTAAATTAAATTCATTATAGCTACATTGTTGTTTAAGCTAGAAATTATAATTTATTCTGCTTTCCACTGAAACACGTCACTATAAAATAATACAGACTATATAAATTAAGCACTCTGCACCAAATCTAACTAGTGAAATATGAAATAAGCGATTATCACTTTAAACACTTCACAAAATACTAGATATTTAATATAATATATTTACCTCCATACAGAACTACAGACTAAACCATGAACTAGAATACTGCAATCTAATGGTAGTCTAGAGCTCAGCAAAATGGCCAAGAAACTCAGACTTCGCCAAAACACAGATATATGATCTAGCACAGCGATCTGTCTACTGCAAAATTTAGGAGCAAGAATGAAAATCTAGTTTCAAACTCTGGTTAATATCTATCAAACAGACAAAGAGGTGAACGTTTATTTCGCAAAATGAAACAATCTCCCCTTCTCATTCTTAAACACCTTACATAAACTAGAAGACTACCATGAACTGACACTCGTGCGTCTTCACACCTACGTTAACAAACTGACCAAGAAGCGCGAGTGTCATGGAAAAACCCAGACTATATGTCTCATTCCCGAGCGCTGCGTGAGTGTCATATCACACTTCACTCCGAGAGAAACGTTAGTGTTGGGTGAAAATGCTAGACGTAATGACACCTAACCAGGAACTAGCCTGACGAAACGCCCGTGACATGAGAAAAATACAGACGCATGTCTGCTATCTCTGTCTGCCCAGACGAGTATTCACACGTTCTATTGTCCACTGACATCTAATGCAAAAGAATGCATTTTAACGCTCTCTCTTCTATGGGACAATGTCTGTAATCCAGCAGCCTTCTGCATCTCTGATATTTGTGTAGTTTTCATGGCTCCTGTAATGAGCCTGAGAGCTTGATTTTGCACCTTGTCCAAAGACTGCAGATGTGAGTTAGCAGCTGATGACCATGCTGCTGAGCCAAACTCTAAGTGTGGTCTTATTACTCCATTATAAATCTTCTTTAGAGTTCGTTCATTTGCTCCCCAGTTGGTACCTGCTAATTTTCTGAGTATGCCTAGTCGTCTTCGGGCCTTTCCTTCTGCATTTTCAATATGCTTATTCCATGTAAGCCTTTGGTCAAATGTAACCCCAAGATAGGTGGGGTAGCTTTCTTCCTTGATCATGGTTGTCCCTAGGTGTATGTTAGCTGCTTTGTCCTTGGGGGCGAGGGAGAACAGTGTTGTGGAGGTTTTGTCTGTGTTTATTGTGTGGTGACTAGATGATCTGGCATTGGGACGTCTGAAACGTAGCAGCTTTGTGCTTTGGGGAAAAAGACTTAAAAGACAGCATCAAGAAGACTTATCCATGAAGACAACACCACTGAAGCCCACCCTATACCCTGTACCATGGGAGCAGGCCAGCAGTGCCCTCGAAATTAATACATCTGTCAGTGGTCTCACAAGTGGGTATGAGTATAATGATCTGCAAAAACGAACTGCCACATTGAGTATGATCCAAGAAAGCTATCCCGATCAATCATGGATACATGCCTATACAGATGGATCAGCAACAAATGCTGTTAGGAATGGAGGTGCCACTATCTTTATCTCATATCCTGACAACCACTCTGAGACTAGGCACATTCCCACTGGTAAATTCTGTTCCAACTATACAGCTGAGGTTCAAGCTCTAGAGCAAGCTGCAAATATGATTTATAACACCAACTCTGACTGCCACCAGGTAGCCATCCTCACAGATGCACTGTCTGTCCTACAAGCTCTCAAGGGTGGTAAACTCCCGCATCTGAGAAATGAACTAAACAAGGTAGCTGCCAAAAAGAGAACCATACTTCAGTGGGTACCATCTCATTGTGGTGTACCCGGAAATGAAAAGGCAGATAAACTTGCAAAAAAGGGACGAGAATGTGAACAAGAAGATAATGAAGTCACGTACTTTGAGAAAAAGAGAGGTATTCAGACTATCAGAAGAGAACAGAACCAACCCAACGACGACTACTACACTCTTGACTGGCAGGGACAGATAACCATTTTTTGCCTCAGGACAGGGCATAACAAACTGAATAAACACATGCACAAGCTACGATTGTCTGCTTCACCACTGTGCACATGTGGATTAAACGAACAAACTGCTGAGCATGTTCTACAGGATTGCCCTGTGTATGACCAGTTGAGAAAGATATACTGGCCCAATGACTCAACACTAAACTCAAAGCTATATGGAGCTAAAGAGGAACTTCAAACAACAGTCAAATTCATCATGAGAACTCGTCTGACGGTGTAAACATCAAAGATGCGATCGCAAGAAGAAGAAGAAGAACGCTCTCTCTCTGACACGTTATGTCATAAATGCGTTTACCAGTATGAGAAAGAAACGGTAAAGTTGAGAATGGGGAAGAAAATATTTTTCGCAAACGAATGGGTGCGAAAAATACAGGAAAAAGGTAAAGAGTGATAATAAAATAGAGGATACGGGTGAAAGAAAAAGAAGAGGAATATAGGCAATTTAATGATCATTAAACTCTCTGTGACAAGTCTTCCTGTCCATGTTCTTGCACATCCTAACACTGCCCGGAAGACATCAGAGGTTTGGAGAGTGGCCTTCTCTGCTTTTTGAGCCGGGGTGGGCTCCCCGGGCAAGTCTCGATAGGGATCGGGATGTGTCCACGCGCCACTGGGCCCAGCATCAGCTGCATCTGATGGAGGACTTGCTCTGCCAGAGGTTTCTGTAGGGTTACCTCCCCCATAGCCTAGTGTTTTACCCCAGTAGACTCTGGGGGTCTGGTTTGTTGGCACCAGAACTCGCCATTCGCCATATCCATGTGTAGAAACAGGGAGCACCGGTCCAAGAACTGGACCACGCGTGAAGGTATGGTTGGGTTGGTTTAAGGCATTTCTCTTTTTTTTTTAATGAAACCTATAGCATACCTTACTCCCCATTTAATACTCTTGAGGTGTAGGATCATCTATCAGTCCGTGACGTAGTATTATCTTTTGATAGATGATTTTGTAACAAATGCATATATCACATCTGTTTACCAATTCTACAGGTCTGGAACTACTAGAGAGCCAAGATCATGAGGAATATTTGTCTTGTATTCCTTTGAAAATAAAGTTTGTTCGTTCATTCGTTCAGTTGTTCACTCAAGATCAGTGACTTGAGTCCCAAGGTCAAACCAGAGCCTGTCACATTCCCTGAGGCAGGTTAGTGTGGTCATTATTTTATTGTGTGTCCTAGTTGCACTTGACTATGTCTGTAAATGTATCTGTATGATAGTTACAGTTTCAGTTTTATAGTATTTGTAGCTGTGGAGTCCTGGTTGCAGTCGCAACTTTCTTTCCTCCCTCTATCTGCAGCCTAGTTGGTCATTGGGCCACCACTTTAATTTAATGTTTTATGATGTTTATGTATGGGGTTTTTATTGTTATAGATTTTCTTCTTACACACTCAGGCGTCTACTTGAGTATTTTAATTGAAAGCATTGGTCAGGTTGAGGCTGTTTGCATCTTCATAGAGTTTTTCGAGGATGAGGCTCTTTGCATCTCCATAGAGTTTTTCGAGGATGAGGCTCTTTGCATCTCCATAGAGTTTTTCAAGGATGAGGCTCTTTGCATCTCCATAGAGTTTTTGCAAGATGAGGCTCTTTGCATCTCCATAGACTTTTTCCAGGAAAGGTACTACTAAAGTTGCATTCTCTTCTCCTATACATACTGTGTTCTTGCATATTTGTTATGTTTCTCATTGTTCTTTGTATAGAGTAAAGCCTAAGAATAATTGGTGTAAAAAAAAAATTCAATCGCTGTAAATGCAGGGTCATATTTTAACAGTGTAATGAACATTTAACATTTCCAGCTGATCTGACCAAGTGTTTGTGAAGAAAACAACTGTTGGTGTGTTATTATCATATTACTACAGTTTTCAAAATATTTAAGTAGTAATGTATTCATTTTAAGAAATGTTCATTTTTTGAAAGGAGATCAGTGCAAAAAAATAGGAAGCAATTTGGTGATATAAGAGTGCACGAAGGCAAAAAAACCATTTTCATGATTGTTTATTACGGATGTGCATGCTTACTATGTAGAATCCCCTGCATGGGAACATAGCTGACATCAAAGGATCAAGAATAAAGAGGGGGATGTCATGGATGGTGCAGGCGGGGGCGACTATTAGACAGGTGACCCCAGTTAAAAGTATAATCAAGGGAGAAGAGTGGAGTAAGTCAGATGAGAGCTGGATGAACTACCAAGTCATCATCAGCCTTGGTAGAGAATGCAGAACTTGGGCCAATGGGAGAGCAGAGCTGGAAGTTCATCAGCTTATAAATGATGATGCCATTGTGTACACTGATGGGTCTGTAATCTGTGGTAATAAATCAGGGTGGGGCTTCTCTGTTAGAGTGAGGGCAGAACCGTCGCTGAACATAGCGGGGCTTACATGATAACAACCTCCAGCATGAGAATGGAGGTAGAGGCAGTTACTGCTGCCTTAAGATGGCTGTCTGAGACTTTATTAACAAAGGCAGTTATTGTATCAGACTCACAATCCATGCTTCGAAAGGTCCAAAATGGTTGGCTTCGATATGAATGGAAAACCTCCATAGAATCTTCAAGAACTGATATGGATCTACTGTCCTTATCATGCGTGGGTATGTGGCAATGAAAGAGCTGACAGACTAGCTTCAAGAGCACCCATAAAAGGCGCATTGGCTTTGGATAAGGAAGAAATACTAAGGGCGATTCATGTTCGTCTATTAGAAATCGATGAATCATCAAGGCTAAGATTGCTGGAATTCAGCGTCAAATGTAAGACCAGCAGGGATAGTTGCTTGAGAGGATGCATTCGCCATGTATATGTTGATAACTGTTGTTCTTGTTGTCTATATTGACATTATTAGGATTTTATGCATAAGTATTAATGGCTACATGACATATGTTGACTTCCCTCATATGGATATGACTCTATAAAAGTTCTATGGAAAGGAATTGATAATACAGTAATTAAGGAAAGAATTTCAATTTCTTGAACAGATACTATGTGTGAAGTGGAAAGGTAATTGTCCAAACTTCTAGGGACATAAACATATAATATATTTATACAAGGTATTTATCTCATATAATATAGCATTATGTCTACTTTAGATTATTTCATTGAGCAAGGGAGATCCCTTGGCATGACTGCAGAGAAATTAAGAGAATTCGCACTGGGCGAATATTACAAGGCTCAGAAGGCAGAAGAGAGCAAATTCTAAATGAAAATGGAGAAAATAGAAAAACAGAAATTAGAAATTGAAGAAAATCGTAAGAGAGAGGTTGGTAAGAAAACGAAGATGGCTGTATACCGCTCCACCTATGTCCCAGTCTTGACATATGGATGTGAGTCATGGGCAATGACTACAACCCACAAAAGCCAGATCCAAACCTCAGAAATGAGGTATCTGAGGAAGGTGGTTGAAGTAACAAGAAGAGACATGGTACGCAACCAGACAATACGTCAAGGCCTTAAATCCCACCCCCTGCAGACCCAAGTAGAACAGTCCCAACTAAGATGATTTGGCCATGTCTGCAGAATGGGAGAAGATCGGCTACCATGACAAGCATGGGAAACAAAGAGCCAAGGATCCAGACCCCCAGGACGACCCAGAGTCCGCTGGGAGGACAACATTAGACAATCTTTGAAGGACCGAGGACTAGAATGGAACCAGGCCAGGAGGAAGACAGCCGATAGGATAGTCTGGCACTCTCTCTTCCAAACCTCTACACCTCACGGTAGAAGGGGAACGACTAAGTAAGTAAGTAAGTAAGAAAATCGTAGACTGCCTGAGCAAACTTTGTTATTTATGAAGGAGAAAGAGGAGCTAAAAGATGAGGTGAACTCAATTAAAAACAAATATCTATGTAAGGAACAGGCTCTTGTTAGTGAGCTAGAACAAGTCAAAATGGACTCTGAGAAATCATTGAATTCAGCATTTAGCAAAATTAAAGAGTTGGAAACTCAGATAGAAGATAAACATAGCGAAATTAATAATCTCATGCAGGAAGCTCAAGAAAAGCAACAGATATATGAGAAATTAAAAGTTGAGACCAATGAACATGACAGGTCTTATACAGAAACGCTTCTTGATTTATTGGATGATATTGCGAATCTCGGTTGCCAACATGAAGAGAAGAAAGTTGATAGCTTAAGAATAGCAATGATATTAAAATTGAGGCACTTCAGATGGAGTTAACACAGTTGAGGGCAAATAAAGAAAAGGATGAAAAAGAGACATTAGAAGAGTTAACGGTGGAGAAAGAGAAAGTTATTAAGATTGAGAGGTTACTAGCAGAGGAAAGTTGCAAAGTTTTGACAGTTGAGAATTTAAATAAAAGACTAAGTGAAGAGATTTCACGTAAAAATGTTGAAATTACTGAATTAAGAAAAAGAGTAGATGGTCTACTGAATATAGTCTTAAACAATAAGATGTGGTCTTCTGTCAATGTTGACAATGTTAGACAGAAAGTTGTTTATCAACAAGTTACTAAAGCAAAAAGTCAGCCTCATACACTTATTGCTGACAGTAATATCAAATATGGTGGACATAGATCTTTTCGCGGAAAATACAACTTCCCCAGTTCTAATGCTAATGGTACTGATTCTTGGCATCAGACCAACAAAGATAATTCTTCAGTAACGGTCAATCCTGTAAATCACAACAAAAAGATCAACCGTGTGTCTACTTTGAGAAAGTCTGATAAATTGATAACAGGGAATAAACCTAGTACTACTTGTTCCATGAATGAAACCCATTATGCATGGGATAATAAAGATACTATCAGTTCTGCTACTTGTCATACCCAGTTCAAACAGTATGACCCATTTGTTAAACACATTGCCACAGGCAAAAATGGAAATAGTTTTGGTAGGAGAGATAATCCTGAGGTTAGACAGTACCAAGGAGTTCATCTAATAATAATTTTCCTTCTCCAAAGAACTGGAGACAATTTAACAGATCTCAACATTTTGATTCTAAGGTTATTGGAAATTATGGTAGAAATAACTACATGAAAGGTGATCAATCTGACAATAATTTTTCTGAGAGACGGCAAGATGAATCTAATGGATTTTTTGTTCCAAGCAGAAATATTAAGTACAATAATGCTAACCGGGGTGCTAAACATAAGAATTGTCAAAATAGAAGAAAGAGCAATAGTTTCAATAGAGATAATAACTCCCCAAATGTTACTTCACATCGCCAGGTTAACTGCTCAACAAAAGCCTAAAATTATTTATAATCCAGGTAATAAGAGTAGTAATAGTCTCTCAAATGCTACTACTTGCTATGCTTTTAATTTTGATAGAGCATCTCGTTGTTGTGAGTGTAGAACTTTATTTCAGCCTACAGCAGTGATGACCTTCACTTGCGGTCAAGTTGTTCCTAAGCCTTCTGTGTTGTTTACATGTGACGAAGGAAAGTTTGTTGAACATCATAAAGAATCCAGAAGTTTACACAGCCACAACTCATTGTTGTGCTCGTAAAGTGCAAATATGCATTTTCATGCACTCATAAATCAAAAACTACACATAGGAAAGCTATAAGATTTTTGAGCTTAAAGAGAGCATTATATACTTGATGCTTAATTTTTTTGAGCCACATGAAATACTGAATACTATAAAGCTGCATTATGTGAAAATGGATCAAAGGCTAAATTTGCAGTTCGGAAGAAAAATCTCACGAAATTCCAAATGTTGTCATAAAATCATGAATATTGCAGCTATGGAGCTGAAAACTTCCATATTTATGTAATTTTAGTTTTACAATTCAAATTGATGGTTATTTTCTTGATTGAAACAACCTTTACTGCTTAAAATTTGATTTTTAGAAACAAAGAAACATTACATATTAGTCCGTGTCCAACTCACTGTCACTTGAGGTCAGCTGCATCAAAAGATAATTGTGTGTTCAGAAAGTTCTCAAGTAAATCTCCTCTCAGGGCACTGGCACCTGTACTGTAGCTGTCCTTTACTCACATTCTGTTTGGGTAGCACAGAGAAACCAAGAGGTCACCTGAGAGAAATTTGTTGGGAGGGACGGAAAGAGGACAAATTGCATGATTGTGTTATTTTATTTTTAATACAAAAAATGTCGGCCAAATTATTTTTGCTTTCTCTTTGATAATCATTAAGCATTTATTGTGGCATTAATTTTTACTGCATTTACCATTTAAATCATTATATTAATTATACAGTAGATTGTAAGTCTCTCTTTTACTTGGATTATGTCATTTGTCTTTGATGTTTGTAATTGTAAAATAAACTCAAAACCTGTAGAGGCTTCTAGGAAAGCTTCAACTAGTAGCCTACTGATTTTTAACATCAGATAATAAGAGGAAATAATATGATATATAAACTTTACACAACAGGATGTACTAGCTCCCATGTTGCATTTTCCTAGTCCTCCAGAAGACAGAACTGTGCCAATAGTCTGTTTGTCACAGTAGAAATTAGTGGCAGAGCCGGACATCTGCCTCTTCCCATCATTGAAAAATGTGCATCATAACGATCGTCCCCTGAAATAATTGAGAAAAAAAAGGTTAATTAAGCGAGAGAGGCAATTTTTAAAAAATATATAACGTTCACAAATGTGTAGTACTAGCAAGCTAAATTCTAAACATGACCTTTGACATCCATAACGTTATCGAAAGGAGGTCAGCGGCTTTACAAACTGTTACTAAGTGTTAGACCTTAATTCTGATACCGAATGTTTAGAAAATGGTGATGGTCCGATAAAACAACCAAAATAGCTACATAAACAACAATACCCCACCCCCAAAATTGCTTAAAAAATGAAAAACTTTCTGTCTAAATGTGTGAATCGAGACGTCACATTTGGCTGTTCTTTTACTAATACATCCACCCTCCGTCACTTGCCGTTGCTATATTGCAAATAAACAAAATAGGTCTGAAATGAATAGAAATAAAACAAAGTTCAAAACTTACTTAGAACACATATTGCGTCGACTTCCATTGGTGAAACTTTCAGTTCAGCGCCTGAGTCATTTAGTGCTGTGTTTCGTACAGCCGGCCCATCGTGTCCGGGTTTGTCAGATGGAACATCCGCCATTGTGTTTCCACGCGAAATGTGTTGGAGGTGCTCTGTTTTAACGTTATTTCGCTCTTTGCTAAAAAAACTGTGATTTTTAAAACTATGATACGATTTTAGCAGTATGGTTGCTCGTTTGTTTGATGTAACACAAGTGTAGGTAGGCCTCCCAGATGTGTATTAAAATCCAAACTTTCTCATTCACTTCGAATTTACGTTATCTTCCTATAAAAAATCTGTGCCTTGTGTTACATGTGCGTAAACCTCAGTTTCCGCTTTTCTCAATGGTGAAAACCGTATTAGTGTAGCATTTTTGAGGACATAGCTCGGACGCTTTGAATGAGGTGGGGGTCCTTTCAGGGAATTTCGCTCTCGTGAGCGCCGGTCAGCCAGCGCACGGTAAAAGCGGTTTTAATGGTGTTTTATTTTTTTGTCTCACTCAATTTCAATGACACGCAGAAAGTTACAATTGACATATTATGAAAGAAGAAAGATCAAGGAACCAGAAGATATAATTTTTATTTAGAAAAGGCAAATTAATTACTAGGCAGAGCGAGGTTGAAAAGGGCCCAAACTGGGCCTCGCTTGCGCATCACACAATTTTCCGACCGCAGCGAAGAGGCAGTTTGTGGTACCTAGGATAATTTTTTATGCATGATGAGATTGCCAGCCCTATGCACAAACTCATTAGCTGTGATGGTGCAATAGTCACTTTCATAGATAGTCCCGAGTTTAACTTTATTCACTAAATTTAAATTGTTGTCTCAGGTATTGATATCATAATTTATTTACATTTTAGCACATAAAAAGATAATACGAAGTAACCGTTAGCTTGGGAAACGTAATTTTGAAACGTAGCATGTATGTATCAGAAATGATCTGTATTTGGATTTGATAACATACTCTGAAACTCTGATTTTTTTTTTTTTCAGAGCATGATACCTGTGAATTTAATTATTTGATTTTTTTTTTGCAGATTGGGTATGCAACATGTTCACAGCAGATTATTTTGATAACTATTTTTTTTTAAACCTTTGCAAATATTTTTATAGGACTTTTTCATATCTCAACGTAGCAGTAGTTTGTGGATTTTTTTTTATATAGTGTATCGTGTATCAGGTTGAGAAAGATGTACATTTACAGCTAGATAACACTGTAGCTAAGCTAAATATGATTGTCAGCCTAGATTAACTTAAAGACTAAATTAATCTGTATATGTAGAATTAACAGAGACAGCTGATACCGTTGCCCCTTTGTAGAATCTAGACAGCTAGTTATAGCACATACTCAAGATACATTTTGTCGTTCTTATATATTTGCAACTTCGTATGTAGATAACAGTGTGCGTTCCTATGTACCTTTTCTGTGACGTATATATATATATATATATATATTTTTTTAAAGAAAGAAACTTACATGTACTAATTTTTGTCTGCTTTAAGATAGGATTTTTAAATATGTCACTCATTTTGTTAAAGCTGATTTCATTGTTAGTCTATTAATTATAGCTTTGAATTAGTTAAAAAAAATAACAATACTATTTTCATGTAGTTTATTGTTCCGAAATATCTTGGTATTGTACTTTCATAAGGAAAAATGTATTTTTTGTTTGACATTGTAATATTTTTTTGTGTGTGTCCAGTGCTTGACTGTGCGCTATGGTTGATAACGTAGAGCGTTATTAGTTCTTTGAAAAATTGTTTTTCTGGTGTTATGATGTTTTTTTTTTCTTTATCTAGCGCGTGATTGTGTGTCAGTGAGAACTTATTGATAGTGTTGATATTTTTTGTTTGCGTGATGTCTAGTATAATTCACTTCTTTTTATAACTTCGTTAAATTACTTATTATGCTTTGTTTAATTATAAGCTTTCTTTTGTGGTGTTAGTATATAGATATTCTTTGGAATTTTCTTTTGGGCTTTTCGATCATGATTGTGTTTATTTTCAAATACGTCTTTTGATTTAGACAGTTATTAGAATGTATTGTTACCAACTTTCTCTATATTCACATCTTTGCTTTCCATCTGTCTTTGCTGATTAATCTTCATTTCATTCCATCTTTTCTGTTGTCTTTTTGGTATGGTTTCATATTTTGTTTATGCTTCCATATTTCATCTTCGTTTCACTTGATTTTGCTTGTATACTTCTTCTTCTTTCGACACTTATACTTTCATTCTTTGTATTGTTAAGTTAATTATATGACTTGATATAATGTAACTAGTTGTGATAGTTGTATTCATTTTTCATGTAAGGAATTGTTTAACTTGATTGTTACCATGTGGTATTGTCAATTTTTCTCATATTCCGATTTCATGCTTTCCTTCATTTCGGATCATTCTTCTTTTGTTTGATCTTGTCTTTTCTCTTACTATCGGTTGTTTGTACTGAATATACTTGGTTTTGAAATAGATTTTTCGTATGCTTAGCTGATTACGTTGGATGCTCCATTTTCTACTTTTATATTTGCTGCTAATGTTTCTTATAGATATATTATTATGACTTAACATACGGCAATTTTTGTAGGCGTATATTAGAGCTTTGCTGATCCCTGATTTTTCGTTGATGTGATTTTCAAAAAAAAATGATAGAATCAATTTTTTCCTGGGGGGTCGGTGTAGATGTTAAGATCATATCTGGTCATAATTTAAGCAAGGGGAATTAATCGTTAAAAATACATGTACATGCAGGCCAGATTGTGGTTATCTCGCCTGAACAGCTTTTGCGTCTAGCTGTTAATTTATTTAAAAATATATGATTGAATTTTCTCGTATGTTCGAGAGACAGAAAGCGTGGTGAACGCTAATCATCTCAAGTGCTGAGATGAATTTATTCTGAGTTGTTTTGAGCTGTGAGCGATTGTTTCTTGCGGCTAGTCTGTGTATATGTTAGTGACTGAGCTGTGTGAGAAAAGCCGATTCTGGATAGTTCGCCTTGTGCGTTTGACCAAGCTGGTCAGCGATGTTGTCGCATGAAAATATAATTAATAGTAGGTAAAGCTTGACAGCTGTATAGGTGTGATGGACAATAGTGCACACGGACGTGTGATAGTGGTGCGCAAGAGAGATAGGCAGAAGGCACAGGCTGAGTCAGTGAGTTCTTCACTAAGAAAACCACACACACCGCTCTTCTTGTTTTCTCTGGCGACAATATTACTCTTTTGCACACACTGTGTCACTCACAAATAGTAGGGTAAAGGAGTAAAGTTAGATTGAGGATTTGGTAGTCTGAACTGAACGAACAATCCTATCGAGGTTAACTCAATTTTATTCAATTTAGAAATGTAAATAAATCAATAAGGATTTTTTTACAGCAAATAATAATAAAGATTATCACGAGAAAACAAACTCACAACAATTTGATGATTTTAAAGAAGAAAAAAATTATTACACCAATAGTGAAAACAAGGATTAGGAATGAATTGTGTTAGTAAAGTTCCCGGCAGGCCTGATAGGCTTTTGCTGGAAAATATGTGAAATACTGTTTATGTGTAAATGAATGTTTGTTCCTTTGTTCCTTTGGTGTGAATGTTGGAAACAACTTATATCCTGGGGTTCTCTTGGAAAAATATATCGTAATCCAATGCTTGAAATTAACTTCACTGTTCTAATAAGGTATCCACAAAGAGCACAGAATCTGAACACGATTTTATAAATCCAAGATTGGAGTAACGACTTCACTGTTCGAATAAGGTATCCACAAAGGGCACAGAATCTGAACACGATTTTATAAATCCAAGAAAGGTGTAACGTATCCACAGTTGATGCGATATCCACAGATAACGAATTTGCTTCCAAAGGTGGGATGGAGGGTTAAAATGGGTGGAGTATGGTAGGGTGAGGTTTGGTGTTGAGAATGTTTGAAATACTTGAAATAATTGAAATAATTGAAATGATTGAAATAATTGAAATGATTGAAATAATTGAAGGGAATTATTGTGACTGGTGGACGAGGACTATATGGCCACTGGCCAAAGGTAACCTCTTTTCAGCAATACGAGACAAGACTTTGCACTGCATAAATCTGTTAGACAAAAACAAAAATACATGTGTAACTACTCTTCTGCTGCAACATGCAGATTACAACAGAAACAATTTAAGCAGTGTCCAGCGTCGGCATGTTGATATCCATGCATGCGTCTCGTTCCTATAATAGGTCAGTCCATTCTTAAACATTCCTGTCTGCTGTGAATGAATTAGCTGGCCAGTCCATGTACATACACCATAACAAGACAGTTGCTTCCTCCCCTGTCAGACAAAGTTACATGAGGGTCCGCTAGAGAATCCTCCTGTGCTTTCCACCGTTCATTCTTTCCCGCGTTCATAATGAATTTTCGTAAGCATTTATGATACATACATGATAAAGGAAACCCGTTTATATAATACACTTAGACTTTCACCATGATAGTAATATATTTCATATCTATATATTTAAGCTAATTTCCTATATACTGGAAAAGCGAATACATACCTGCTCCGGAATTTTTAGATAGTCTGTAAGTTAAACTAGAGGGCACTAGGTGTGTTTAACTCAAGTCTCCCTATGCACAGTTTCACTTTACAAGACTAAAAAATGCGACTATCTCTTCCCGTATGCTTATCACCAGTGAAGTCTAAAAAACTAGTTTCTTAAAGAAAGAAAGAAAGAATTATTTTCGATTTACCCGCTACATTTTAAACGTTCCCACGATAGCCAAAAGTATTGCCGCAAATTAGTTTGCATATAGAATGTCACTTGTACGTGCTGTGGTTTCCGAGCTCAAAGTATTAACAATGAGGAAGAAGACAGGCCATACATTTCTAGACAGCCGAGTCTGGAAATTCCTAACGAACGTGAACGGGTTGACCGAAGCTTCACCTGGGTTAAGGTGGGGAAAAGGCAAGTGCGTGAGAAACATTTTTTTCGGAAACTTAGGATAGACAGAAAATAAAGCAATATACAGGAAGGACAGAAAATTTCAAATAGGCAAATTATCTTCACTCTGCGACAGATACCCCGAACTTAAGTTAGTTGCCCAACTAAATCAGAGAGAGATGATAATTTGGCTAGTGTGTATCATTCCCGGTGTCGTCCATTAGTTCCTTCTCTGTTCCTTCTTCCGAGGTTTCCTCAGATTGTTTCTTATCTGCTGGCGTTAGAAGATTATTTTCTCCACCACTAGCGAGTTCCTCTACTGAATGTCTGCTTAAAAAATCGGCTCCTACATTTTCAGGACCGGGGATGTACTCGACCCTGAAGGAATAGACACTTAGCAAAATAGCCCATCGCATTACTTTTGCATTTTGGTTTTTACAAGCTGCTAGAAACGTGAGGGGTGCGTGATCCGTTTGCACGACAAATGAGACTCCATAAAGAAATTCGTGGTGCCTTTTTACTCCCGCCACTAGAGCTAAGCATTCTTTTTCAATGGTTGAATAGTTGCGTTCTGCAGCGTTCAATTTTCGGCTAGCATAGGCCACGGGAAAAAGCATTTCCGGGTAGTTTTCATCAGCTTGAAGCAACGTTGATCCTATTCCAAGATTACTGGCATCTACTCGTAGCACAAAGGTCTTTGTGAGGTCAGGGAGGCGTAATATGGGCTTCGTCGTCAGCTTTTCTTTGAGTGTGGTGTAGGCGCTCTCACATTGAGCCGTCCATGTTACCTTTTCAGGTTGACCTTTCTTTGTGAGGTCAGTCAACGGTGCAGTCAAACTATTAAAGTTCTCAATGAACCGTTGATAATAACCACAGAGTGACAAAAACGACCTAGTGTCCTTTTTCGTTACGGGTCGCTTCGCATTTCGGATTTTTTCAACGTTTTTCTCTACTGGCCACCAGCAACCATGAGTGATCGTATGTCCTAAAATTCAAGTTCTCTGAATCCAATCAGACACTTGCTTGGGCGTGCTGTTAAACCAGTTTCCTTGAGCCGCCTGAGGAGCAGGGCTAACGCTTCTTCATGTTCTTCAAATGTAGCCGTTGCGATGAGAATATCATCCATAAAATTATGAATGGTGTTGCTTTGTAAAGGGTGTAATAGTTTTCTCATCATCCGGGTAAAAGCTCCAGGTGCGTTATGTAATCCAAAAGGCATTACATTGAACGTGTAATGTCCGTCACTGGTACTAAAGGCGAGCAATGGTCTAATCTCTTCCTTTACCGGAATTTGGTAATAGCCTTTACTAAGGTCTATTTTAGAGAAAATGGTTGCTCTGCTCAGCTTTGTAAAGAGTTCATTAGGGCTCGGTAATGGTTCTGGTTGGAACTCTGTTACAGTGTTGAGTAACCTATAATCGATGCATAACCGAGTTTCCCCGTTGGGTTTCTGTAGAAGCACTACACTCGAACTGTATGGGGATGTCGATTCAGAGATTATGTTATCTTGCAGTAGCTTGTCAATCTCTTCTCGTAAAGCGTTGGCTATAGCGTATGGGACTGGGTAAATCTTAGTCCTGACAGGCTTAGGATCTAATACTTTTATATCAAACTCCAAGAGGTTGGTTAGTCCCGGTTTATCGGTGAGCACTTCTGAATATTCGGCTAACAGTTGTTTGACATCATGCTGTTGCAATTCAGTTAATGTTTCACAGAGCTTCACATCCGTGTGTGATTCTTCCTGTTTTAGCGGGTATTCAGCATATTCGTGGGGGTCATTATCCGCTTCCATTGCAACCGCTAAGGTCAGGAGATGTGCTTGAGGAGCAGCGAGGCGTTCCATGTACTTTTTAAGTAAGTTAACATGATAAATCTTTTCCTTCCCTCGTATGGAGATTTTGTAGTTTGTTCGAGAGATTTTCTCGAGTACTTCAAATGGTCCCTGCCATCCTATCTGAAGTTTGTTATTCCCTGTTGGAAGTAACAGCAGTACTTTCTCTCCAGGTTGTAGTACTCTTTCCTTCGCAGTCTTATTGTACCGTTTTGCATGCTTGGCACGAGCTTGTCGGAGGTTAGTGTTGGCTAATTCCCAACCTATCTTTAACCTTTCCTTCAGTTCTTGCACATATTTTGATGCAGATACAATAGATTCGTCTGCTTTCTGGTCTGTTAAAGACCTAAGCAATGCTTCCAGGGGTCCCTTTATTGGCCGTCCAAATAATAATGTTGCAGGAGGTAGACCAGTGGAGGCATGCGGCACTTCCCTATAGGCAAATAAGGCAGCCGGCAAGAATAAGTCCCAGTTTTCTGGTCTTTCTTGTGCTAATTTTCGCAGCATGGTGATGAGGGTCCCGTTATATCTCTCTACCTGTCCGTTTGCTTGTGGATTATAGGGTGAGGTGTGGATATGCTGAGTACGGAAGATCTTAAAGACTTCTTCCATCAGATGTCCTCTAAACTGCGATCCATTATCAGTGAGTATTTGCTGTGGAAATCCGAGCCTTGTGAAAATACTCACGAGCGCTTCTGCGACATGCACAGAATCAGAAGAAGGGAGCGCCACTGCTTCTGACCACATAGTACAGGTGTCGACTAGAGTTAAAATACAGCAATTTCTCCGCTTTGTTCTTAAGAGTGGGCCTACTATATCTACAGCTACTCTTTCGAATGGAGTACCGACAATAGGCATTTCCCCCAATGGAGCAGGGGGTGTCCAGTGCCTTGGTGCCACCCTTTGGCACTGCGCACAGGATTTCACAAATTGGATGATGTCCCCGTTCATCCCAGGCCAGTAATAGTGCGCTGCTATTCTTTGCATGGTAGCATTTTGTCCCATGTGGCCGCTAAAAGGAAGAGCGTGTCCCATCTCTAAAATCTGTGACCTATAAGTAGTTGGAACAACCAACTGGCTATGTTCTTGTCCAGTGTTGCCCGACCTACGGTATAGTAATCCCGATTTTGAATAAAAGTTTCCTTTTTTCAGCGGGTTACTGGCAAGTGGCAGTTTCTTAAAACATGTTCCCAGTGTTGGATCCTTGTGTTGAGCATCCTTCAATTCCCGTGGTAGCAGGTTTGTCACTGGTCCTGGTTCCTGTTCTGTCCTCGCCTGACCTCTTGTAGTTACTGCTGCAGCTATCAGAGGTTTTCTTGGTTCCCCCAAGAACACATAGCGACATCCAAGAATTACATCATAGATTGGATTCTCCATAATGGCAGCTCGAATCCATCCTTTAACAAATTTTGAATCGATATAAACGTTTGCTATTTTCAATGTCATAGGAGTGTCTCCTTTCACGGCTCCACACAGATCTACTGTCTCCGAGGTTATCTGCTCAGGTGTGACCAAATGTGAAGCGATTATACAGTCAAACTGTAATCCTGTGTCATAAAGACAGCGCACAAATTTCCCGTTTGCGATAATCTGATCCGTTACAGAATTCCGTTCTGGTTTACCACATTTTGTTCTGTCTTGACGCTGTTCTGGTGCGTCTCCTTGTAAACACGCCGCCAAGTGCGGGCTGGGCCGATTTCTACATTCTTTTGTATTGTGCGAGGTCTGCTTACAATGATGACAATATTTCCTCTCCCTCCTCATAAAGTAAGGGGGGTTTTCCTGTGCATTTTTCGTGTTTGAATTAGTTGACCGGTCTCTGCGTGTATCCTGCGTTGGAGCGTTTACCTGTGATCGCTGATTTTGGGTAAGCTGGGTGATTGGTTTAGGTTGAAGTTCAGCCGGTTTCCGTTTGAAGGTTTGAGTCTCTGCTATAGCATTTTGAAACCTTTCTGCTAACGTAAGGATTGGTTCGAGTCGGTCTGCCCCGTGCTCTACTAGGAACTTTCTCATCTCTGGTGACATTGTTTCCTTGATTTGCTCTACCAGGAAGAGTTCATGTAATCCTTCGTAAGTCTTAGGAAATTTTCCCAACTCGCGCCACTTTTCGAGATATGATTCAATCCTAGCAGCAAATTGGCCAAATGTTTCTCCTCCTTCTTTGTGAGATCGGCGAAAACGCTTTCGGTAATTGTCGGCTGTAAGCTGAAAACGTCGTAACAGTGCTTGCTTGAGAGCGTCATAATCGTTCTGTTCCGCTGGGGTTAATTTTGTAAAAACTTCGTAAGCCGTCCCTCTTAATCCCTGAGAAAGTTTAAGATTCCACATGCTTTTGGGCAGGCCATACGATGAAGCAGTTCGCTCATATCTATCCAAGAGCAGATCAATTTGTTCATTTCGCTCCCAAAATTTTTCCATTGGGAAAGTCATTGCAGGTGAGTTGAGTGCTAGACCATCAGAGGCGTTGTCAGGTGATGAAGCGTTAGTGGGAGAAGCGGGACGATTTTGAACCTCTAGTTCTTTGAGCCGGAACTCATGAGCCCGTATCCTTTCGTTTTCTTCTCTTTGTTTTTCTATTTCGGCCTCTATGAATGTATTACCTTCTTCTTCACTCATTCCAACCTCTTTAGTGTATTTTAAAAGACCCATCCTTAGTTTTAGTAAATCAGTCATTTTCTATATTTCTGTGCAGGTTGTTACACTCTCTCAGTATGTTACACTAGTTTCTGGGTATTACTAATATTTCTATGAAGTATTGTAATACAACAAACCAATACAACTAACTGATAATCAATTTACTAAGCCCCAGGGAGTACTATTAATTCTATGAAGTAATGTAACTCATTAATGGAAGTTTAGTATAATTGAGTTTTTGACAATTCCTTATTTCTGCTGAATTAAGGTCTCATCACTTGAGTAATACTCAAGTATAAACAATTCCCTTCAATATCTCACACACATACACACTCTACTGCCTGTTAAATGTACCACTTAATTACCTTAGTTAACTATTTAACGTAATTAAATAACCCTGAATTAAATTAGTGACAGCAACGTTCTATTACTTTAAAATTATAATTGTTCTGTTCAGATACTACCAGAAGTGTCGTTGTCTAGGGCGTTATAAAATTATAGTCCACAGTATAGACTAATAGTTCAAGATTCCTTACAGTTTCTGCAGAACAATTTAAAGACAAGATTCCCTGTAGTCACTGTGAAATAAGAATCCAGAAATTCAAATCCAAGGACGAGATTCCCAATAATTGTCGCATGAAAATATAATTAATAGTAGGTAAAGCTTGACAGCTGTATAGGTGTGATGGACAATAGTGCACACGGACGTGTGATAGTGGTGCGCAAGAGAGATAGGCAGAAGGCACAGGCTGAGTCAATGAGTTCTTCACTAAGAAAACCACACACACCGCTCTTCTTGTTTTCTCTGGCGACAATATTACTCTTTTGCACACACTGTGTCACTCACAAATAGTAGGGTAAAGGAGTAAAGTTAGATTGAGGATTTGGTAGTCTGAACTGAACGAACAATCCTATCGAGGTTAACTCAATTTTATTCAATTTAGAAATGTAAATAAATCAATAAGGATTTTTTTACAGCAAATAATAATAAAGATTATCACGAGAAAACAAACTCACAACAATTTGATGATTTTAAAGAAGAAAAAAATTATTACACCAATAGTGAAAACAAGGATTATGAATGAATTGTGTTAGTAAAGTTCCCGGCAGGCCTGATAGGCTTTTGCTGGAAAATATGTGAAATACTGTTTATGTGTAAATGAATGTTTGTTCCTTTGTTCCTTTGGTGTGAATGTTGGAAACAACTTATATCCTGGGGTTCTCTTGGAAAAATATATCGTAATCCAATGCTTGAAATTAACTTCACTGTTCTAATAAGGTATCCACAAAGAGCACAGAATCTGAACACGATTTTATAAATCCAAGATTGTGGTAACGACTTCACTGTTCGAATAAGGTATATACAAAGGGCACAGAATCTGAACACGATTTTATAAATCCAAGAAAGGTGTAACGTATCCACAGTTGATGCGATATCCACAGATAACGAATTTGCTTCCAAAGGTGGGATGGAGGGTTAAAATGGGTGGAGTATGGTAGGGTGAGGTTTGGTGTTGAGAATGTTTGAAATACTTGCAGTAATTGAAGTAATTGAAATGATTGAAATAATTGAAATGATTGAAATAATTGAAGGGAATTATTGTGACTGGTGGACGAGGACTATATGGCCACTGGCCAAAGGTAACCTCTTTCCAGCAATACGAGACAAGACTTTGCACTGCATAAATCTGTTAGACAAAAACAAAAATACATGTGTAACTACTCTTCTGCTGCAACATGCAGATTACAACAGAAACAATTTAAGCAGTGTCCAGCGTCGGCATGTTGATATCCATGCATGCGTCTCGTTCCTAAAATAGGTCAGTCCATTCTTAAACATTCCTGTCTGCTGTGAATGAATTAGCTGGCCAGTCCATGTACATACACCATAACAAGACAGTTGCTTCCTCCCCTGTCAGACAAAGTTACATGAGGGTCCGCTAGAGAATCCTCCTGTGCTTTCCACCGTTCATTCTTTCCCGCGTTCATAATAATATGCTCATACATTAATGTTACAAACATTGAAAAGTAAAATGATCATTGAAATTATGAATGATACAAACATTGTAACGTAACATCGCTTTAAAATACAAGCAGTGAAAATAAATGAATTTTCGTAAGCATTTATGATACATACATGATAAAGGAAACCCGTTTATATAATACACTTAGACTTTCACCATGATAGTAATATATTTCATATCTATATATTTAAGCTAATTTCCTATATACTGGAAAAGCGAATACATACCTGCTCCGGAATTTTTAGATAGTCTGTAAGTTAAACTAGAGGGCACTAGGTGTGTTTAACTCAAGTCTCCCTATGCACAGTTTCACTTTACAAGACTAAAAAATGCGACTATCTCTTCCCGTATGCTTATCACCAGTGAAGTCTAAAAAACTAGTTTCTTAAAGAAAGAAAGAAAGAATTATTTTCGATTTACCCGCTACATTTTAAACGTTCCCACGATAGCCAAAAGTATTGCCGCAAATTAGTTTGCATATAGAATGTCACTTGTACGTGCTGTGGTTTCCGAGCTCAAAGTATTAACAATGAGGAAGAAGACAGGCCATACATTTCTAGACAGCCGAGTCTGGAAATTCCTAACGAACGTGAACGGGTTGACCGAAGCTTCACCTGGGTTAAGGTGGGGAAAAGGCAAGTGCGTGAGAAACATTTTTTTCGGAAACTTAGGATAGACAGAAAATAAAGCAATATACAGGAAGGACAGAAAATTTCAAATAGGCAAATTATCTTCACTCTGCGACAGATGTGTGTTCTAAGTGTGTGCCTGCGCAGTGTACTGGGAAGATGTCTAGTAGTGTTTTTCGCTCTGTGTGTATGGGTGAATATCTTGTAACTGCAATGTATGCAGTCCCTTTTGGATATTGATGTTAAGATGTTACGAGGCCATGATTTATGTAGGCCATTTATTTCCTGTGAGAGGATAGTTTTTGAGATGTTGAGGCCGTGTATTGTAGAGGCCATTACTTTCTGTGTGAAGGATTTATTATGATATATATATATTTAGCACTGTGATGCCTACAGTTGCTTGAGGGATCCATTGACATATAATAGCGCTGAATGATTAAGAGATGTTGAGGCCATATATATATTTAGCACTGTGATGCCTACAGTTGCTTGAGGGATCCATTGACATATAATAGTGCTGAGTGATTCAAGAGATTTTGAGGCCATATATATATTTAGCACTGTGATGCCTACAGTTGCTTGAGGGATCCATTGACATATAATAGCGCTGAGTGATTCAAGAGATTTTGAGGCCATATATATATTTAGCTCTGTGATGCCTACAGTTGCTTGAGGGATCCATTGACATATAATAGCGCCGAGTGATTCAAGAGACTTTGAGGCCGTATATATATTTAGCATGGTAATGCCTACTGTTTGCTTGAAGGAATAGTGCTGATGTTTAAAGTATTTTGGAGTAATTGAACCTTATGGATGCAGTTATCCGATGTTCCACTTTTTGCTGTAGACTGGGTATTTGATGTTAAGTAATTGTGTTGTGGCGTAATAAACTATTATTAAACAACACCTGTCGTTTCAACGCTCCCTGACTTCTACATACGTTACTTGTGGTTCTCGTGAGCTGTACCCAGTGACACTGTGATGTTTCTAATGTTTACGTGACTGCAGCGTGATTAAAAAAAATAACCTTGATCTTCTTTCTGAGCCTATAACAAACATGCAAACTTTATCAGTGACAGAACAGCACATCTATTTATAATTAGCCTGTGTGGCATATACATACATTGATTACTGGCCACAACATTACGGTTGCAACAGTATACAACCAGTGTGCAACAGGAACAATTAGCATTCATACCCTTTGACATTTGCTGTGGGAGACTGAGCACCTATGGGTTTGCCCAGAGTGCAATGACATCGATTCTGATTAACAATAACAATACTATGTAGAAAACACACTGGCTTCTGACTTTGTTAATATCAGAAGGAACACATGGCCTCAGAATTCATGAAATGACATCAGATGCAATGCTGAGATTGCTTACAAACTGCTAAACAAGACACCAAATGATTAAAAAGAACATTCACCGCATATGTGATAAACAGAAGAAAATCTGTTCACACTAAGTGCCAGTTTCATATGCTGAACGGTACAGGACAGTGTTTATAAATGATTTGGGTATAGTGAAAACACAAAAAAAGTACACCAGCGTTAAGAATGTGCATGTAATTGTTAAGGTGTGTAATGTAATCAAGTGACTTCTTATTAGCTGGAAAGAAATTAACACCTGCGATCAGTGTTCCCTCTAAGCTGTGCACACATGCACGCACGCATAGGTTATGAAATCAACGCATATAAGAAACTGAACTGTGCACACAAAATTAAATTCCAAAATGTTTGATAATAATGAAACAAATAAGGCCATCCACTGAAAAATATGTATGCTCAAATTAGTATGCACAAATTTTTGTGTGTTCAGTTTTAGAAAGTTCAATCCATTGTGAGAACGTAAGTCGTATCTTTGCAATAAATTCTGCAAAATCTACCCCAGTCTCCGGTAACAGAGTCTTAAAGTGCAGACGATATTTTATATATGAATGAGTTGTATTGTATACAGTAAGCGTATGTGACACTTGTTTATAAAATTGTTGCCGTACAATAATCTACAATATGTCCACAAAATAGTTTATCTTACAAATGAGAAAATCAAATTTATTTGTAAGGATAGTTTCCCAGATTAATTTTTGGGGAGTCTCAGAAGGGATGAAGGAAGAGTAGACTTTCAGCTCCCTCAGGTTATTTGTGAGAGGTTATAGGGCAAGCAAACTGATCATGTAGTACTAATTGGTACAGAAACCATTACTGCAAGATCACATCAAGTACTTTAGGAGAGGGCTTCCTGCAAGGGGGCTAACTACAATGGTATCCCAATCACAGTAGACAAACGATGATAGGGATGGTTATTTATAATACATCATACAAATCTAGAGGTTTTTAAATGTAAGGTAGCATTTGTTTAAATCATGTTCTTCTGTTTCGTACATGTTTAAAGAGAATAGGGGTTAGGTAAGCCAGAGGTTGTTGGTATTTCCACAGAGTTTGTTCAGGAATGATACTGGTGGTTGTCATGTGGCTTTCTTTGTCCCGCATATATTGGACACTTTTGCAGCAGATGTTCTGTGGTAACTTTTGTCGGTGCCACATCATTGGTTCCTATCTTTAGCTTGTTAAATAAATGGCATCTCAATCTGTTGTGGTATTTGTTAAGTCTGAAGATTATTACTTGTTTACATCTATTGAGCTGGTAATATGCATCTTTTTTATGTGGCCTGGACGCTTTGCTTCCCACTTGTTCTGTACTTGCTTCTGAGAAATCACATGGCCTCTATATTAAGCTTGAAACAGGCTGAGGTAGCTTACCACCTTCCTTTGCCAATCTGTCTGCCTCTTCATCAGCTGTGGTTGTATGTTGCAGTGAGATGGGATCCACTGTATCACAACTTTTAAATCACTGACACAGTTTATAGATTATCGCTTTAGGTAAGTCTGCATTATTGTGGCTCCACAGTGCTGCAACTTTTGACATCGCATGTGTAAAGAAAGTTTGATGAAGAATGATGTTCAACATGTCATAGCTGGGGACGTTGACAATATGTGTAATTTCTTAAGATATTTAAAACCTGTTTTTTCATTCCTTGTCTTTTTCTACTCTTTAATGAGCATAGGTCACCACTCACTGCAAGGGACCGCAATTGTTTTAAATCCATTATGGCCAACCCTCCTTGAAAAGACTACATATAATTTGTTTCTGTGTCTACTGTGATTGAATGTCTTGGAGACCAAGAAGTTCAAGAAAAATTTTGCATCACAATCTCCAATAAGTCCGGCGTGATGCTGGCCACATCACCCCTAGTGTGCCGATGGTCAGGAAAATATGGGCCTAACACCATATTCCCAGTAAGCCTCAATGGGCGTGTAACGGGATCCCTCCAATAAGTACTCGTATAAAGATGTTCACCACCACTGTACAACAAGTTACCAGAACATGTGTAGAGCACGGCTGTTTGCGAGCGATCTTTTAGTTATTTCCCCTTTTTCCCCGACCGCGCTATTTATAGCCCACTTGACAGAGGTCACGTGGTCAGCTTCCTAATGGGAAAAACATGTGGCGATGTTTACTTTTGATAGGGCTTAATTAATGCTTTTAGGCTACTTTTTTATTATAAATACCGGCTTTAATTTTGCGTAAAGCTAGACTAGAAATGTTAGAGTAAATTTTAGAACAAGAACAAACATTTTATCACAATTAGAACAGAAGATATAATAGTCTGAAATAGTGTAAAATTTACGTTTTTTTTTTACATTTTGTTATGGTTTGTTTCTAATTAAATTTACACTAAAACGGTCACAATCAAAATGCATAACAAATTACAGAAATCAAAAGTAGAAAACCTGCAGAAAATGGATATCAAAGTTTTGTTTTGGTTTCATGCGTAAAACATTAATTATTGAAAGTTTAAATTGCAAGTCCACATTTATTACCTTAAAATAACACACCCAATTGTCCCCAAAACATGTTTGAATTGCTTTTATGCTACTTTATTATTATAAATACCGGCTTTAATTTTGCGTAAAGCTAGACTAGAAATGTTAGAGTAAATTTTAGAACAAGAACAAACATTTTATCACAATTAGAACAGAAGATAACATAACAAATTACAGAAATCAAAAGTAGAAAACCTGCAGAAAATGGATATCATAGTTTTGTTTTGGTTTATCAAACAATTGAAAGTTTAAATTGCATACATTGTCCCCAGAACATGAGAGCTAACAATTATCTCAATCATACATCATGAGTTCTGATCCAGTCTGCGCAATGTTTTTCTAATATGTGCTGTTTATGAATTGTCTTACTAGGGAATAGCTTTCTGAACAAAGACATATAAGTCTCTATCGATGCTGTTATTGATTCTTTACTAATTGGTTTACTGTGTGATATTTTGTTGTGTACTTTCTCAAATGCTTCTTTCAGGGAGTTGAATTGTTCTTGGGCAATAAAAGCTATGTTAGTTATATCTTGTTTGTCTGTAATTTTCGGTGTTTGTGTAATGATTGCTCTTGTAAGATCTTTATAAACTTTTTGTGTGAGATATCTGTGGCAGTGATTCCCTATAAACGCTCTGCTATTATAAGCCTGTTGTATGATTTTGTGTTTGGCTAGTACCTTGTCCATGTGTGAGCAAACTGGACCAGACCTAGTTCACAGATCTTGAAACTGAAGTTTGGCCAGCGCATCTTGTGCATTTTCAAGTCTAACTTTAAAATTATCTGTCTCCTCCTTATCCTCACAAAGTTCAATACCTACCTCAAAAATTCAATTTTAGCTCCTAATTCTTCTGCCTATTTCCAGTTCCTACTAAATCTCTTCAAGTTCTTAAAAGTACTAATGTTTGCATGTATCTCTTGCGAATTCTCAAATATCTTTGCGTCTATTGTATCAGCTACCTGTTCTAGAAGTCTGTGGTGTTTCAAAACAATGCCTAATAAAATATGAAGGTAAGGAGGAGCTACATTTTCAATTTCAATCTCTAACATTGGTTTGTGTAAACAATTATGGTAATGTGCAACTTGCCTTTTATTCCCTTTCCCATATTTCATATATCTATTGTAATCTCTTATCAACATGGCCAAACTTCTTGGTTTGCAAGTTGTATGCTCTCTGGATGTCTTTGATGAAAATGTTTGGTTTGTCTGGAGCTCAAGGAATATACCCATGTCTGTGGTGTCTCCAGCAAAACAAGGAAATAATCCCCGAATAAGAAAACAACAACTTGTTTACCATCCCACTCTAAATATTTTAGTGACTCTATCTGAGCTTTCATGCCATTCATAAATATTTCTAAATTATCATATGTATCTCTGACTCTAGCCATTGATAAAAGGATGGTATTAGATTTAGAATTTGGTTTCTCTAAATTTACTAACTGCATTGTAACTTTGAATGAAAGAAGATATACAAACAGTTACTTAGAATTCGCTGGCAGCCGTCGTGTGCACAGGATTGTCTACCAAAGAACACCAATGGAACAGTCCTTATCTCACACACAATAAAAAAAAAAAATTCATATTATAACTAGAAGATTAACAAGACTTGAAAGATAGATCAAATTATGTGGAAGTAATCTATCTATAGCTTTACATGTTTTCTGACGCTTATATACGTAGCTAAATATCATTATAAATGAATGAAAATGCAAAAACAGATGGTGCTTTACAAAAAGTTATTTTTTTTACTACCTTATTTAAGATTTGTGGGTATCAGGAATGCGTTTAAAGGGATTTAAATGCTATAAAATCTGGTGACAATATGCTTGTTCTTGTAATGCTACACTCACAAAACTGACTACCACACATTCTCAAGATATGAAACCAAAAAAAAAAAAGTATGTGGAAATAATCTTTAGCTTCCCTTCGAGAAGTCTTTATAATTATAAACTCAAACGAATGGGCCGATTTTTAGATATTAAATTAATAAAAAGATTACTTATTTTATGAATTTCCTTAAAATGATGACGCTGTTTTCAAAAGTCTGTAACTCCGTCAAAACTAATTTCAAACAAATAAAAATGCAATCAAAAATAGAACACAGAACAAAGTTATAGTACACAAAAGAATTTTAGCGCTGTGTTTATCCAGAACGAGTGTGTAATGATTTATATTTTACTGATTTTACTCACACAGCTGATTTTTCCCGCCAAAAACTTAAATAGTCTTTTACGGTGCACACAAAATTGTATACCCGGTGTCAGAATTCCGGTCACCGAAACTAAAAGAGCGCTCTGGTATAGGCCACAAACAGCCGTGAGAGATGGTCTTGGAATAAATGCCTTCACAAAATATTGACCTACTTAGTCTTTCCTCTTCTACCCTGGGTGTAGAGGTTTGCCAGAGAGAGCGCCATACTATCCTATCAGCTACAAAATATTGGCAGTGACAGGAACTGTTAGTGTTATGCATAAGAAAAGGAAAATAGTAATTCTCCTTGGATAATTTTATCATTTGGATTTTAAAATAAAATTATTTAATACTTTTTTTTTCTTTTCTTGCGATCGCATCTTTGATGTTTACACTGTCAGACGAGTTCTCATGATGAATTCGACTTGTTTGAAGTTCCTCTTTAGCTCCATATAGCTTTGAGTTTAGTGTTGAGTCATTGGACCAGTATATCTTTCTTAACTGGTCATACAGAGGACAATCCTGTAGAACATGCTCAGCAGTTTGTTCGTTTAATCCACATGTGCACACTGGTGAAGCAGACAATCGTAGCTTGTGCATGTGTTTATTCAGTTTGTTATGCCCTGTCCTGAGGCGAAAAATGGTTATCTGTCCCTGCCGGTCAAGAGTGTGGTAGTCGTCGTTGGGTTGGTTCTGTTCTCTTCTGATAGTCTGAATAGCTCTCTTTTTCTCAAAGTATGTGACTTCATTATCTTCTTGTTCACATTCTCCTTCCTATTTTGCAAGTTTACCTGCCTTTTCATTTCCGGGTACACCACAATGAGATGGTACCCACTGAAGTATGGTTCTCTTTTTGGCAGCTACCTTGTTTAGTTCATTTCTCAGATGCGGGAGTTTACCACCCTTGAGAGCTTGTAGGACAGACAGTGCATCTGTGAGGATGACTACCTGGTGGCAGTCAGAGTTGGTGTTATAAATCATATTTGCAGCTTGCTCTAGAGCTTGAACCTCAGCTGTATAGTTGGAACAGAATTTACCAGTGGGAATGTGCCTAGTCTCAGAGTGGTTGTCAGGATATGAGATAAAGATACCAGCACCTCCATTCCTAACAGCATTTGTTGCTGATCCATCTGTATAGGCATGTATCCATGATTGATCGGGATAGCTTTCTTGGATCATACTCAATGTGGCAGTTCGTTTTTGCAGATCATTATACTCACATCCACTTGTGAGACCACTGACTGATGTATTAATTTGGAGGGCACTGCTGGCCTGCTCCCATGGTACAGGGTATAGGGTGGGCTTCAGTGGTGTTGTCTTCATGGATAGGTCTTCTTGATGCTGTCTTTTAAGTCTTTTTTCCCGATGCACAAAGCTGTTTTGTTTTAGACGTCTCAATGCTAGATCATCTAGTCTTGCCTTCATTGGGTGCATTGGCATACTGGTGTACTTTTCCATCTGGATCATGCTTTTTGTGTCTCTTCTATGGGACAGTGTCTGTAATCCTGCAGCTTTCTGCATCTCTGATATTGGTGTAGTTTTCATGGCTCCTGTAATGAGCCTGAGAGCTTGATTTTGCACCTTGTCCAAAGACTGCAGATGTGAGTTAGCAGCTGATGACCATGCTGCTGAGCCAAACTCTAAGTGCGGTCTTATTACTCCATTATAAATCTTCTTTAGAGTTCTTTCATTTGCTCCCCAGTTGGTGCCTGCTAATTTTCTGAGTATGCCTAGTCGTCTTCGGGCCATTCCCTCTGAATTTTCAATATGCTTATTCCATGTAAGCTTTTGGTCAAACGACACCCCAAGATAGGTGGGGTAGCTTTCTCCCTTGATCATGGTTGTCTCTAGGTGTATGTTAGCTGCTTTGTCCTTGGGGGCGAGGGAGAACAGTGTTGTGGAGGTTATTGTGATAAGCCATTTCTCTGCCCATGACACTAGCATGTCAGCTGCCCGCTGCATTCTATAATTTGCTGTGGTGATGTTTTCATCAGTGCACCAGAGTACCAAATCATCTGCATATAAGGCAGCTTTCACTCCAGCGGGGAGATCTTTCACCAGGTCATTGATGTAAACAAGGAAGAGTGTTGGGGAAATTACTCCTCCTTGAGGTACCCCCTGATAGAGCAACACTTTTCTGCTCTGCAGACCATCAAGAGTGACTCTAGTTCTCCTGTTGTGCAAGTATGACTGGATCCATTTTATCATGTTGCCTTGGATTCCACTTCTCCTAAGTTTTGCTATAAGGCCATCTTTCCACACCTTGTCAAAGGCCTGCTTGAAGTCGACCCAGATCGTTAGGACCTTTTTCTTCTCCTGGAAGGCATCTTCTACTGCTTAAGACAAGTAAGTAACTTGGTCTTCTATACTGTAGCATTCTCTAAATCCAGCTTGTTCCGGCACCAGGATCTGCTCAGACTCTAAATACCATTTCAATCTGTGGTTGACTATTCGCTCCATAGTCTTCCCAACACAGAAGATATATATATATATATCATCATCATCATCATCAGTTGCCCTCTCCACAACGAAGGTTGGCTGTAATGGATCTCCAATGTCTTCTGTCTCTTGCCTTGGTGGTGCACTCTGATAGACTCTTTCTTGTCCATCTCTTGATGTTATCTTCCCACTTATAGCGCTGTCTTCCCCTTGCACGTTTGCCTTCAACTCTCCCTTCTGTTATGGTCTTCTGCAAGGTGTTATGCCTTTTTATGTAGCCAAAGTATTTTAGCTGCCGAACTTTGACCTCCCTCATTAGTTCTCTTTTCATACCTAGATTTTCTAGGACCTCCTTATTTGTTTTCACCTCTTTCCATGAGATACGCCCCATTCTTCTATATATCCACATTTCAAGAGCCTCAATTCTTTCTTCCAAACGCTTATTCATCGTCCATGTTTCTGCACTATACAGAAATGCAGAATATATATAACACTTTATGATTCTCAGTTTTAATTTGTGAGATAACTGTTTGGATGTCAGTATATTTTTCATGTTGTTGAATGTAGCTTTGGCTATTCCTATTCTCTTCTTGATTTCTGTTTCACATCTGCCATCTTCTGTTATTATATGACCAAGATATACGTAGCTCTTGACTTGTTCCAGGATTTTCCCATTTACGCTTATCTTTAATGTGGGTTTATCGTCTGTTTTGCTAATTATCATAGTTTTTGTTTTCTCAATATTAATGTCGAGTCCATATTCATGACTTATACTGTTCACTTGCTTCACTAGTTCTTGTAACTCCTGTTCGCTTTCAGCTAACAACACGGTATCATCTGCATATCTAAGGTTGTTTATTGACCTTTCACTGATGTTCAGTCCTGGTATTTCCTGTATCTGTTTGAAAATTTTTTCGGTGTATAAATTAAATAGGCAGGGGGACAGCACACAACCTTGTCTAACACCTCTTTTTATGTCTATGTATGGTGAATAATTCCTTCCCGATCTTACTGTGGCAGTTTGCTCCCAATAAAGGTTACTGAGTATTCTTATATCTTTTCCATCAATACCTATGTCTTCGAGGCATTCATATATATATATATTTTTTAAAGAAAGAAACTTACATGTACTAATTTTTGTCTGCTTAGAGATAGGATTTTTTAATATGTCACTCATTTTGTTAAAGCTAATTTCATTGTTAGTCTATTAATTATAGCTTCGAATTAGTTTAAAAAATAACAATACTATTTTTATGTAGTTTACTGTTCCGAAATATTTTGGTATTGTACTTTCGTAAGGAA
Organism: Oreohelix idahoensis; assembly: GCA_024509875.1. Taxonomy (NCBI): domain Eukaryota; kingdom Metazoa; phylum Mollusca; class Gastropoda; order Stylommatophora; family Oreohelicidae; genus Oreohelix; species Oreohelix idahoensis. Next base: position 205,217 of record JAMPIV010007972.1, read on the forward strand.
AAATGTATTTTTTGTTTGACATTGTAATATTTTTGTGTGTGTGTCCAGCGCTTGACTGTGCGCTATGGTTGATAACGTAGAGTGTTATTAGTTCTTTGAAAAGTTGTTTTTCTGGTGTTATGATGTATTTTTTTTTCTTTATCTAGCGCGTGATTGTGTGTCAGTGAGAACTTATTGATAGTGTTTATATTTTTTGTTTGCGTTATGTCTAGTATAATTCACTTCTTTTTATAACTTCATTAAATTACTTATTATGCTTTGTTTAATTATAAGCTTTCTTTTGTGGTGTTAGTATATAGATATACTTTGGAATTTTCTTTTGGGCTTTTCGATCATGATTGTGTTTATTTTGAAATACGTCTTTTGATTTAGACAGTTATTATAATGTATTGTTACCAACTTTCTCTATATTCACATCTTTGCTTTCCATCTGTCTTTGCTGATTTTTCTTCATTTCATTCCATCTTTTCTGTTGTCTTTTCGGTATGGTTTCATATCTTGTTTTTGCTTCCATATTTCATCTTCGTTTCACTTGATTTTGCTTGTATACTTCTTCTTCTTTCGACTCTTACACTTTCATTCTTTGTATTGTTAAGTTAGTTATATGTCTTGATATAATGTAACTAGTTGTGATAGTTGTATTCATTTTTCATGTAAGGAATTGTTTAACTTGATTGTTACCATGTGGTATTATCGATTTTTCTCATATTCCGATTTCATGCTTTCCTTCACTTCGGATCATTCTTCTTTTGTTTGATCTTGTCTTTTCTCTTACTATCGGTTGTTTCCTGTTTGGTTTGTACTGAATATTCTTAACTTGGTTTTGAAATAGATTATTATTGGTATGCTTAGCTGATTATGTTGGATGCTCCATTTTCTACTTTATATTTGCTGCTAATGTTTTTTATAGATATATTATTATGACTTAACATACGGCAATTTTTGTAGGCGTATATTAGAGCTTTGCTGATCCCTGATTTTTCGTTGATGTGATTTTCAAAAAAATGATAGAATCAATTTTTTCCCGGGGAGTCGGTGTAGATGTTAAGATCATATCTGGTCATAATTTAAGCAAGGGGAATTAATCGTTAAAAATACTTGTACATGCAGGCCAGATTGTGGTTATCTCGCCTGAACAGCTTTTGTGTCTAGCTGTTAATTTATTTAAAAATATATGATTGAATTTTCTCGTGTGTTCGAGAGACAGAAAGTGTGGTGAACGCTAATCATCTCAACTGCTGAGATGAATTTATTCTGAGTTGTTTTGAGCTTTGAGCGATTGTTTCTCGCGGCTAGTCTGTGTATGTGTTAGTGACTGAGCTGTGTGAGAAAAGCCAATTCTTGATAGTTCGCCTGTGCGTTTGACCAAGCTGGTCAGCGATGTGTGTTCTAAGTGTGTGCCTGCGCAGTGTACTGGGAAGATGTCTAGTAGTGTTTTTCGCCGTGTGTGTACGGGTGAATATCTTATAACTGCAATGTATGCAGTCCCTTTTAAATATTGATGCTAAGATGTTACGAGACCATGATTTGTGTAGGCCATTTATTTCCTGTGAGAGGATAGTTTTTGAGATGTTGAGGCTGTGCATTGTAGAGGCCATTACTTTCTGTGTGAAGGATTTATTATGATATATATATTTAGCACTGTGATGCCTACAGTTGCTTGAGGGATCCATTGACATATAATAGCGCTGAGTGATTCAAGAGATTTTGAGGCCTTATTGTTACGGTAGTTTTATTGATATCATCTGCTATAATTGGCAGTGCGCATTCTTAGGTCAATAGAATTAATATAAATTGATTCTTATACTTCACGGATTAGTGAACGCGAAATACACGGTCAAATTATGACGTGTTAGCGTCGATAAGGTCACGCTTTGTGACTTAGATACCGAACCCTTGTTACGTTATCCGTCAAGCCGTGAAGTCCTTCCAAGGTTAGGCTTTGCTAATAGCCGTATTTGTGTAAATTGATACCAGGACTCAGGGTCAGTCCAGATTATATTATATACGAGTGAATTCATAAGGTTAGTGATTAACCTGCGTTACGGAAGGATCTTTGATAAATAATTTGATTAGTTTCGTCAAGACTCATGCGCTCATTTCTGGCTGTCTGGATCACAGCAGCACATGTATACAGCCATGATGTTCTGTTGACATGAATTCAATATGATACGGACGGAATAGAATATATATGCAAGTAAATTCTAATGAACTGTATGTGAATATTATAAATGTGTGAAATGTCTTCGTATGTGAACTTGTATATAAATATTGGACTCCAGTTCGAAGACTTATCCACATCGATACATTACGGTTGGGTTGTCAGATTGACAATGTTGATTGTTATTGTAGCTGAAGAACTCTTCTTATAAGAAGGTATACAATATAATAATGAGATCCGAAAGGAACCAATGCCTTCTTGGACATTCATTACACAATGAGACCATATAACGTTGACCCTCATTTGAATACTTATAAAACGAACGAAGCACGCATTCGCAACTCAACAAAATAAAGAACCAGCTCTGAACCAGCAGCCCGTAGCGATCCCAGCAAACGTATCAGCTGGTTGCCAGATGTGGTCGTGGAATTGTAATCTAATTGTCAAAATTTTCAAAGAATACCGGGTTGAGAAAAATTCCCTTCGAGCGAAAATGGACACATTTTACGTGTACACCGGTGACGTCACACGCCCTTAACTACAAGATGACACGTCACAATGGCAGCCGCATTTCAATGACTTTCAAAAAGAATTTTCAAAAAACAACACTTCAATCAACAGTGCAAACTAAGTTCAACCTTCGTTATCATGCTATATGAGCTCTTGAAACTGTTGGCGAAACGGGCACTGTACAAATTTATCGAGGCAAAAAGCTAAGTAATCGTTTTCACTTTACGCTGTCAAGTCCTCTTTGCTCCGTTTAACGACATGTCTTTGATTTCACTGTTGAATGTTGTTCGTGGTATTAATATCTATTATGTTGTATTTTACCAACGGGCTGATCACCCGTTTGCCAGTCACTTCGATTACGGAAACAACAGCAAATGGATTGATTTGCCGTTGCCCTAAAGACGCCAATAGGCGTGATGGGAAACAATGGCAAAGAAAACCTATCTGCTGTTGCCCTAAGACGCCACTAGGCGTAATGGCCACTGACTGCTTTGACGGTCGGTGGCTAAGGACGGAAGAAGAAGAAGAATGTTGTATTTTACATATTAGTGGGCGGTTAGCGAGGCGAATCGAAACTAAATTTATGTCTTTTTTTAGGACGACCGATTCAGTTTTGATTGATCTGTAGGGCAGTTAAATTTTTTCATTTAGCAAAGAATCCATTGACGATTTTCCGATGGTAAAAATTCGTTTGCATTTGAAAGGATTTGACCTTGTATGTTAGTTGTGATTTGCTGTAGATAACTGGTGTATTTTGCTGTACTTATTTCATTTTTATTCAGTTCTGTAATAATGTTCGTAATCTATCCCATCAATTCTGATCTTTCTATCACTTATTTCATAGATGTTGTATTAACCGTTATGAGTCCATTGTTACGTCACTGATTTTTGAGTACATGTTTCATTTTGACTTAGTTCAATCCTTGACCTTCTTAGTGTACTTCCGATTTTTTCTTCTTAGTTTATAGATTCATTTTACGTCTGAAATTGTCAGTTTTTGATGTGCTAATATTCTGTACAGTTTAGTTTATTGTTTGTCTTAGTTATTCATTTCATATATTAAAGATATAATAATGTTATAAATTTATTATTAATAGAATAATACAATAATTTGATTATTTGTTACCAAATCATTTGATGACTTAGGTGATGTCATCTATTTGCAGTAGTAGTCCAATACACTATTGAAGCATATTGTAGATTATGACGAGGGCATAATAGCATAATATATATTAATAAATAACTTTGATTTATGGTTTGCCTTTAATAGGTCAGACATTTTAGATAATAAATTAGTACATTTTCATAGTAATACAGTGTGCACTGGACACATGTATATGATTAAATAACATAATTATGGAGGGATAATACTCATAATTATTAGAGGATAATATTAGATGCATGATATAAATTCAGCATCATAAATTAATAAGGGTATACTACATTCGTATAATGTAATGATTATACATTAGTGATTTATATTATTTAGTTACAAAATAGTTGTGGAACTTACAATTAATAGTACTATAAGATTGTAGTTGATTATATTGTGTATTAATCTATTGTTACACATACATATAATTAAAAATTTAACTGAGGAGGCATATTGTTGAATTAATATGACTACTCTTGACACTTTTGTTAAGATTGGGAAGGATTATGGTTACAAAGGACCAGAACTTCGTCAATTTGCAGAACAGCAACTGGCTGCATGGAAGAAGGAAAAAGAAGAACGTGAACTTAAGTTAGAAAAGCAAAGAAAAATTGCTAAACGAGAGAAAGAAGAACTTGAAAGAAAAGAAGCTGATAAAAAAGCTGAATTGAAACGAGAGATGGAAGAACAAAAAGAACTTGCTAGGCGTGAAGAAGAAAGAAAAGGGGCAAGGGACGAGATGTTACGGATTGAAGAAGAGAATAAATTGAAACGAGAGGAAATTATAAGGCAACAAGAAATGGAATTGGCACGTCTTAAGTTTGAAACTGCAAAATTACAGGCACAAAGTGCTACTACGAGCCAGACTGATAATTCTCAAAATGGATCTTCACCCAATCAAAACAAACCTTATTATAACTTTAAATTACCACATTTTAAATTGAACCTTGACGACCTTTCATCATACCTGGCACGGTTTGAACAGGTATGCAAAACAAATAACTTACCTAAACAGGCATGGGCACTTAAACTAAATGAATTTTTAGATGGTGAACCATTGAACGCAACAGAGAATGCTGATCCTATAATAGCAGTGGATTATGATGCGATAAAAGCTTTATTGTTAAAATGGTTTCATTTGGATAAGGAAGGCTGTAGACTTAGGTTTAAAACGCTTTCACCTGAGTCCAATATAGACTTTCCAGGTTTTATTGCGAATATACGAAATACTTTTAACAGATGGGTGGAACTGGCAGGTGTTAACAAATCGTACGACAAATTAGTTGATTTGTTACTGAGGGATAAAGTTTTATCCTCTATCAGTCCACCGTTCTTTTCCTTTATACAAGAACGAAAACCATCTACAATTGCTGCACTGGAAGAAATGGCAGTAAATTATTGCTCAGCACATCCCAATGCGAGCATATCTAACTTACAAATAAAAGAACCTCTACCTGTAGCTTCTAATATGGCATTCCAGGGTAAGGATAAATCGCGAGCTTATAGTATGGATAGGAATTATCCGCACAGAAGGAATAATGCCCACAATGACAATTATAAAAATAATAATACATATGGGAACGTCAACAGAGGTAGACAACTGAATAGGAATCAGTCACCTCAATTCAGATACAACAATGGTCAACACTATTCTAACCATAATCGATCATACAACTATAACAATAATAACAATGATAACAGGTGGTTTAAGAATAATCAAGGCTTCAGACCTAGACACAATAGTCACCACGAGAGACAACAAAATAATTTTAATAACTATTCTAGACATCGGTCTCAATCACGTAGACCGTCACATTATGATCATAATATCGGGGCGGCACTTACTACTGTTACGACCCCAGGGGTTACATATGATGATAAACCAACTCAATCGTCATCCACATGCTATGCTATGAATTATAACGTGGCAAATAGTTGCCCAGAATGTAATCTTGTTTTTCAGAAAGCAAAGGAGACAGTATTGAACTGCCGACATATTCTACCAGAAGTAGGTCTTGCAGCCAATGATGGAACAGGCTCTCTGATATTTAACAGAGGGATAGTCAATGGTACTATAGTCTCTGTATTGAGAGATTCCGGATCTACGACTATTGGAGTCCGACAGTCACTGATCCATCCAAGTTGTGCTACTAACGAATATGTTAAATGTATGACTTTCGGGGGTACAATTGAATACTACCCAACTGCGATAATTCATATTTATACACCTTTCTTTTCAGGAAATGTTAAGGTATGCATGTTGAAAAATCCAATTGCAGATCATATGGTTGATCGCATTCATGGCAGTAGAGATTGCACCCCAGAAGAAATTATCGAATGGGAGAAACACAATCTGTGCACTGGAAATGCAGTGACAACTAGAGCACAGACTAAAATTGTAGAAAGTGTCGACACTAAAAAGGTGGAACCAGACACACAGGAAGATATTGAGGTTCATTCTCCTATTGACAGAGCTACGTTTGCAAGAAAACAGAAGGAAGACAAATCTTTAAAAAAAATTTTTGCTCTGGTGAATAAGTTTGATAATCTTACCTCGAGTAATAAAGACATACATTCGTTCACAATGAAAAATGATATATTAATTAGATGTTTGATGGACAGTTCTCAGGTAAAACGACAAGTCATGGTACCTTCTGCATTTAGACGCTATATTCTCCAACATGCACATGATTCACAGTGTGCAGGTCACATGGGATATACTCGGACACGATCCCGAGTATTATCTTCATTCTTTTGGCCAGGTGTTTCACGAGATATATCACAGTATGTACGCTCTTGTACGATATGCCAGGAAGTTAAAGCACTCGGAGCTTTTCACATGGCTCCTATTCAGGCTTGTGATATTTCAGTGCGACCTTTTGACAAAATGGCCATAGATATCATTGGTCCACTCTTACCTTCGGCCAGAGGACATAGATTCGTCCTCACTTGCATTGATTTATGCACACGATGGCCAGAAGCAATACCACTGAAGACGACCACTACAGCAGATGTAGCTGATGCACTACATCTTATTTTTTCTAGGGTAGGTTTGTTGTAATGGATATTCCATGCAACTGTCATCTTCAACATCCTCTGTAGCTATGGCAATCGCCAGGAGATGTTCGGGGGATGGCACCGGTCTTTTGAAGTATTTCTTTAATAGATTCACATGGTAAACCTTCTCCTTTCCTTTGATTGAGATCTGATAATTGGTTCTCGAGATCTTTTTCAAGACGGTGAACGGCCCTTGCCACCCGATGCATAGTTTGTTGCTTCTGGTTGGCAGTAACAACAAAACTTTATCTCCTGGTTGTAATTCTCTCTCCTTTGCTGCTTGATTGTATCATCTAGCGTGCTTTGCGCGAGCTTTCTTAAGGTTTGCTGTTGCTAGATCCCATCCTAGCTGTAGCCTTTCCTTCAATTCCGATACATATCTACTGGCTGAGACGACTGTCTCATCCGCCTTCTGGTCTGTCAGGGACCGAAGTAATGCTTCTAGCGGCCCCTTGATAGGTCTGCCGAATAAAAGCGTAGCTGGAGGGAAACCCGTAGAGGCCTGGGGAACTTCCCTGTAAGCGAATAGGGCTGCAGGAATGAAAAGATCCCAATCCTCCGGTTTTTCTTGTGCCAGCTTGCGTAACATAGTGGTGAGGCTGCCGTTGAAACGTTCCACGAGCCCATTTCCGGCCGGATGGTACAGGCTGGTGTGGATGTGTTTGGCCCTCAAGATCTTAAAGATCTCCATTAACAGGCTACGGAATTGGGATCCATTGTCCGTCAAAACTTGTTGAGGGAATCCCAACCGTGTAAAAATCTGCACTAGGGCTTCTGTGACATGCTTCGAATCTGTGCATGTTAGCGGTATAGCTTCGGCCCACATAGTGCATGTGTTGACTAAAGTCAGGATAAATCTGTGCCTTCGTTTGGTCCTTTCTAGGGGTCCAACAATGTCGACAGCAACCCGTTCGAATGGAGTCCCCACAATTGGCGTTTGCCCCATGTGAACTGGGGCGGTCCAGAGCCGTCCCCTTTGATCACGCCTCTGACAAAATCAGAGTGGATCTCCACCAATGCAATGGGAAGCGTTGTTGGTGCATCACTCCCAAGAACTCCACAAAGCTTAACGGTCTCTTCTGTCTCTTGACCGGGTTTGACCAGGTGCCTGGCAACAATGCAATCAAAAGAAAGCCCCGTGTCAAACAAACAATACGTGAAGTCCCGTTTAAGACAACCGTACCTGGCGTAGAGGGCCTCTCTCCCTCAGGTTGAGAATCACTGACAATAATTGTTTCCTGCGAGTCTGTTGTTTGTAAGCATCCGATGCGCTTCGGCTCGGTGTGCTTGTTCTGATCCTTAGTCCCGTGCTCGGGGTTCTCCCTTTGCCACCTTGTCCTTTCTGGCTGCGCTGCCATGTAGGGCGGTCGGGTTGATCAGACTGTTTACTGTGGTGGGTACTTGTTTTTGTAGAACTTGGATTTTTCAGGAGGGGGGTTTTGAGGTCCAGTTTCTCTGTGGTTATTCTGATGAGAAACATGAGAAGATGTGTCTAGATTATTTTTCCGAAAATGCTCTTCTGTCGGTTTACGTTTTGAGGCCGGTAGTTCAGCCAGCGCATTGTGATAACGCTCAGACCTTTCTAAGATGTCTTCAAGCTTTTCTGCCCCCTGCTCAGCTACGAATCTCCGGGTATCAGCAGACAAAGTGTTCTTTATTTGTTCTGTAATAACAAATTCCTCCAGACCTTCATATATAGAGGGGAGCTGTGAAAGCTCAAGGCACTTTATCAAGTATCCCTTTAGACGGGAAGAGAACTGCTGGAAAGTTTCCGAGCTCTCTTTCCTGCTGTTGCGGAAGAGTTGCGAAAATTTGCGAGCATTCATTTCGAAACGCTCCAGTAGCGCTTTCTTCAACACATCATAGTTTTCTTGTTGGCTGCTTTCCAGTTTTGCATACACATTGTAAGCAGAACTTTTCAAAGCCTGGGAAAGCTTCACATTCCAACGCGACCTGTCTAAACCGTACAGAGTTGCAATTTTCTCAAATTTTTCTAGATACGTGTCAATCTTCTCATTAGGACAAGGGAAAGACTCAAGAGTGAAAGACATAGCGGTGAGATGAGTAGATTGTGTGTAAGAGGGATCAGTTAAAGAAGAATGATTAGAAGACTCTCCATTGCTGGAGGTAGAAGCAGCACCACGACTTTGGAATTCTAGAGTTTTAAGAGCCAACTCATGCTGTCTCTGTTTCTCTCTTTCCTCTTTCTCCTCCCTCTCCTTCTCATGCTGTCTCTCCTTCTCCTTCTCTCTTTCCTCATGCTGCATCCTGCGAATTTCCATTTCCTCATCCATCTTCTTCTGCTCTAATAGACGGTCTTCCGCTTCTTTCCTCCTTGCTTCTGCTTTAGCTTCAGCTGCTTTCCTCTCCGCGTCATATCTGTCAAGTTCGTCCCTGACAAAAGCTTTCGCTTCTTCTCCGTCCAAACCTTCTTCTCTCGCCTCGTCCCTGAGGAGCTGTCTAAGCTTTGCCCTTTCTGCCATAATAAGTCAGTGGCTGAGACTTAGTCCAGAAAGAAATAGGGAAAAGGATGCACTGGTTCCTACCACTTGCGAGAAAATACCAAACAAAAGATGATATACTTATAACCTGGGATACCTCCTCCAAAATTAAAGTATCTAACTATCGCTGCTATTATCGGCAATAAAGCACCTAATGCGACGACTACGCCAAATAAATGGTAGTAAAGATTACTCACTGAAAAATAAGTTGCTACAGTGGAAACAAAATAATTATTGCAAAAATTTAAGGAGAAGAAAAAAATTCCCAAAATTTTAAATCCACTATCAAGTTCACCCCTGAAGACAGTTAGGGTAAGAGAGGCAATTAATCTGGACAAATAGTCCGAAACGCACTCCTTAAATTAGTTCAAACACCTTTCTGCTTCAGAACCCTGTGAATGTTATACACTCACAAAACTTAACCAGCGTTTAGTATCACAAAATCAGTAATTAACATATATTCCGACAAAATCAACCTGTAAACCAAATGTATAATTGTAAAGTTCTGTTGTTTGCGACTCCACTGTAAAGAATCGAGTGTGGTGTATAGAACCTCACTGTAAAGTATGATGGCTGGTAGTACTGTTGTATTCAAAGAGGTGCTGTCACCGTGAAGACAGACACAGGTCAACTCGACCTACACAGGGTAGTGTAAACATTGAAGTGAGAGTACATTGTACGCGAATGGTAGAATGGTTCTGAAGAGTTGACAACTTGGTAACAATATATTCATACTCTCACATGTAGAAGTCAAGGATTACTGGAACTACTGTGTTCTTTTTATAATATTTAATGAGACGCACACTGGAACAGTACGTGTATGGTTACAGGAACACATGACGACATAAACAGCATGGTGTTGATCAATGGTGTATCATCTTAAGTTAGCATACATGCTGGATAACCTCATACTGGAACATTTGTAGACAAGCATTCAGAGTTCTATAGTTAATCCACATCTATATATATCTATATATCAGGTTGTACTGACAGATCACGTCAGTTTATACATAATGTTCATAGTGACTCTTGTACAGAATCTCTCTTAGCATGAGTGTAGCTTGTACTCTAGCGTAGATTCTTTCAAATAGCATTCAGCATTATCTGTCCTCATAATTGCTGTGTAGAAACATTCTTAGTGCTGCTAAACGATATGTCGTTCTGACATCTGAACATAAGTAGATTCATGTAGGCCTAAACATAACCCATCGTAAGCCTAGGAACGAAGTCAGTAAAAGTACGTTTACCTTGGCCAAGAATCAATAGCAAGCACAAAAACACTTTTCTGGCGTAATAGAAACAATACTGGGGAACACATAGACTAAAACAGTCCTAGAAGACACAATCTTCTTCCCCATGATAACTTGAGATCACAAAACTTTGGACCGCCCGACATTGGCGTCCCGCCAGACTCCATAACCGAAGAACACACTCTCTTATCTTCCTCCGCTCAGAGTGTAAGAACAAATAATCCAGCCCAGACACACAAAGATAACATGATATAAGACGGAATCGTCTCAAACAGACAAACAGTAAACCTAGATTCGGACTTTCAATATTCCTGCCAAACCTTAAGCGAGAACAATCTGTTTCCAGCTATAATATAAAATCTAGATTCCTCCGCTTGTTCAATACACGGGAACAAAACAGGAACCGATCACCCAAAGAATAAATACGCATTTACTATTCTGAGTTATTCCCCTTTCTTAAAAGTTGTAAGTTCATAAATAAATATCCTTTTATCAAACAGATAGTTACATTTTCATTTGTAATCGCATCAACTGTAATCTGTGCGACATATAAAAAATATGTACGCAACAGACTACCGCAACCCCCGGGGAAAAAAAATGAAATTTTTTTTTCTCTCTGAGAGCCACATAAAATCGGCTCGCCCCCCCCCAACGCACATATGATGCGCAGATGAGAAGTATCAAGAATTTATAAAGCCAGATTAAGGCAAAGAATGAGAATATATATCTCAACATCTCAGAGAAAGTATTTCTCTAAGTGTAAACATTTCCAGGGAGTTGCCACCAATGCCTACTACCATATTGGCAATGACACAATGTATACAATAATTTCAATAATCATTTCATATTAGGTATCATAAGTTCACGATTGGCAGAAGAAACATCATCAAAGAATTAGCAGTGAATCAAAATAAGTGAACCGCTAAGTATTTATACAATCACCAAATCATATATTACAAATGTGTACACATTTTGATATAGAAGAAAAAGAATAACTGATGTAAAGTTATACATGTTAGGAAAGTCCAATATTTAACAGTTAAGTGGCATCATGTGGGCATCTCGACAGAATGTCCGCCATCACATTTTCTGAACCACGGATAGCTCGTACCGAAAAAAATGAAAAGGTTGAAGAGCGATCGCGTATCGAGTTGATCTCGAGCTCTTCAAGTTCTTACTTTGGATAGCAGTAAGAGCTTTCTGGTCAGTTTCCACTATGAAATGTGCACCAAGAAGGAATCTTTGAAGTTTGAGAATTGACCAAACCATCGCCAATAATTCCCGGTCTAAAACCGAGTAATTCCTTTCTGCAGCATTAAGTTTTCTGGATATGTACATTACAGGATGCAGAGTTCCAGAGTACTCTTGCATTAGTGCCGCTCCAATCCCAGTGGATGAAGCGTCACTACGAAGAACAAATGTCTTATCTGTAGTAGGTAACACTAAAATAGGTGGTGTTGAAAACATAGTTTTGATCTTATCTAGTGATAATTGGCATTCCTGAGACCAGTGAACCATATTAGGCGACCCTTTCTTTAGTAGTGTCGAAAGAGGTGCCATGATAGAGGACAGATTCGGAATGAATCGTCCATAAAATTGTATGAGACCTAAAAGACTTCGCACTTGCTTTTTAGTCTTAGGGATAGAGATGTTAAGTATTTTAGTGATATTATGGTCCTCTGTCTTCAGGAAACCATGACCTACTCGATGGCCTAGGAAAGCAATTTCGCTAAAACCAATGCAAGCTTTCGATGGTTTTGCTGTCAGGTTATGCTCGCGTAGAGTTGATAACAATTCAACTAACCCTGAATAGTGATCTTCCCAAGTATCGCTAAAAAGACAGATGTCGTCTAGATAAGCAATGACATCTGACCGATACGATAGGATTCGACGCATCATGCGTACGAATGTAGCTGGTGCGTTCATAAGGCCGAAAGGCATAAAATTCCATTGGAAAAGGCCTCTAGGAGTAGAAAAAGCGGTAAGAGGTTTGGCGCGTTCGGATAATGGAACTTGCCAATATCCTTTAGACAAATCAAGTTTAGTGAAAAAATGAGATTTAGAAAGTCGAGTAAGTAGCTCTTGTAGTAAAGGCATAGGTTCAGCATCAAACTTTGTCACTTGATTCAATTTGCGATAGTCAACGCAAAGACGTATGTTATTGTCTTTTTTACGAACAATAACCATCGGCGAAGAATAAGCAGAAGTGGATGGTTCGATTATTTGTAAATCTATCATTTCATCTAACTCCTTTTCAACCTGTGCTTGAAAATGTATAGGGATAGGGTAAGGTCTAACCCTAATAGGAGTATGTTCAGTTAGCATAATGTCATGCTCAATGACATGAGTTTGCCCAGGGATGTCAGTGAGGACATCCTGAAATGTTTGTAACATAGCCGAAACCTGTCGCTGTTCTCCTAGAGACAAATCAGGAGAAACAGTAACGTCTTTCCATGATTCACTAGAATGAAGTGGGATCATTGGAAGCGGAAGATTAACATCCGAAAAACTTGTTTCCTCATCCTGTATAACGGACAGTGATGAGTACTGACCATGTTGAACTGGAGAATCGTCCGTTGCCTGGAAAATAGGCTGTAAATAGTCAGGACGTTCATGGAATTCCGTAAGCATATTGATGTGGAAGGTTTTATGCTTCCCGTTAATATCGACAATATAGTCAACATCTGAAATTTTCGATATTATATCGTACGGACCTTTCCAAGAAATAAGGAGTCTATTTTCCCTACAAGGTAGCAAAACAAATGCTTTGTCACCAGGACAAAGTTGTCGTAAAGTTCTTTTCTTATTAGCAAATTGCCTTGCCTTCTGTTTAGCAAATTCAGAAGAGGATGTTGCTAATTTGCATGCTTCGATAATTTTTTCTCTTAGCGTGATGACATATTCGTAAGAGGATTTTGTGTCATCGTCAATATTGTCCGCTGTTATGAGATCATGAAGCAAAGACATAGGGCCGCGCGGTCGCGCGCCAAAGACAAGTTCAAAAGGAGAAAATCCTGTATGTTCATTGGGGACCTCCCTGTAAGCGAAGAGGGCCGCGGGTAGAACCCTGTCCCAATCTTGAGGATGATTCTCAGTTATCTTTCCTAATAAGTTCTTAAGTGTTCTATTTAGCCGTTCTACCATCCCATTGGACATAGGATGATAGATGCTACTCAAAGATCTCTCTATCTGTAGAGTAGACATTACTTGAGACATGGTATCCGATATTAGTTGGGTGCCATGATCTGATAATATTTCTCCGGGGAATCCCAGGCGAGAAAATATAAGCCAAAGAGCATCTGCAATGTCAGCAGTAGTAATGCTCTTCAGAGGGATAGCCTCTGGCCAACGTGTGCACATGTCCACACACGTTAAGATAAATTGATGTCCTCTAGCAGATTTGATCTTAAATGGACCAATGATGTCTATCGCCATTTTCTGAAATGGCCGAATAGGAATGTCTGCAGCCTGAATGGGCGCAGCATGACGAGGACCTTTGGATTTGACTTCTTGACATACTTTACAAGATCGACAATAGATCCGTATGTCCTTATTCACGAAAGGCCAAAAGAAAGCCGCAAGAACTCTTGACTTTGTACGGGAAAAACCCATGTGTCCAGCACACTGAGAGTCGTGTGCATGTTGTAAAATTTTAACTCTCAATTTCTTGGGTACAAGAATCTGAGAATGACTTGAATTAGTGGAGTCTTGCACCATACGTACAAGTACACCATTCTTCATTGTAATCCAAGATTTACGCTTGGTATCTCTATTCGGATCACCTTTCGTTACAAGGGTGAAGAATTTCTTAAGAGTCGGATCCTCTTCTTGTTGTTTTATAAACGAGTCACGAGAAATTACCAAGGGATCATCTTGGTTATGCACTTCAATATCTTCAGTAGATGAAGTTTCAGACATATTGAGAGCTTGAGCTCTAGTGACTACAACATTAGCAGTTTGCATATTTTGCTTTTCCCAAAATGAAATTTGTTGCGAAGTGCATTCTTTTACTCCGTGAATGCGACCGATGATAAGATCAGCGATCGGATTCGGCAAAAGACATGCGTGTACATCTCCTGTGAAGAAAGGAGTAGCAATCCTAATGATAGCGGTAGAGTATTTCTCTATGGTGCCGCCAAATGTTACGCATTTGACTACTTTGCCTGTAGCATGAGAAGGATCTATTAGTGACTGCCTAACACCAATTGTTGTGCATCCAGAATCAAAAAGTACTGAGACTGGATTGTCATTTATTAAACCTTTGTGTAAGACTAGAGAACCCCTTCCATCATGCGCGATTGACGCAGGAAGAGCGGGAAGAGGATGGCCACAGCTTAAAGTAGACACTGTGGTTGGCTCAAATAATGTTTTGCATTGGGGGCACTGAGATGCTCTCCCAAAATCAAAAGCGGCACATGCCATATTATTAGAATCATCATTATCTTTATTTTGTTTACAGGATTCGTGGGACTCTTGCTGAGCAGAGTTCGCCTGGTAATGAGATTTATGTTTTTTGTATTGTGCTCTACCTCTGTTATTATTGCCTCTGTAATTATCCTTGTTTCCACTGTTATAACCCCTACTTGGGTTTGAGTCATAGTTCCTTTGGTTACTATTATCATATTCATTATAATGAGTATCTCTGTAATTATGATCTTGTTGTCTCCATGAGGGAAAACTTGGATAATTTCTATAATGACTTCCTTTGCGAAAGTTTCTATAATTATGACCACCTCTGAATCGAGGGCTGTCGGCTCGTCTCCAGGTATTCGAAGAAGAACCCTGAAATGATTGGTTACCTTGTGATAAAGTTGGATAAAGTTGATAACGTTGAATTTTTATTCCCGTTAATGATATCCACCAAAAGATAGATATAAGTGGATGGAAGCAGACATCATCATCATCATCAGTTGATAAGATCTCTATGGTGTTGTTTGCTCCACAGTAGTGTATGGAATGTCAACTTGACCTACGCAGTGGTGTGTAGACATGGATTGAGTGTATAATGTGCGAATGATGATAAGGGTTCGTGTTGTTGACAAATGTTCTTTTCTCACACTCATGTATGACCGGAAGTCATCGACACCTAATCTCGTCTAGCGACGATTCTTCAACATAATGTTCAGCACATATTTTTCCATATAATAATATTGAACCGCTAGCAATGGGTTCTCATGTGTAGCAGTGATCTCAAGGTACAAATCACCTCAAATCCAACGATAATACGGGCAAATCCTTTTCTCATTCTTGAAAGTCACTACATGTTAGTTTTTGGTTCAAGATGGCAAATTTCACTCGTGAGCTGTCACTCACGTTTTGGATACAGATAAATGAAATCTGTCCCTAAAGTTTAGTTCATACATACTAAACATTTCATTGCTCTGTAGATTTGATCATTAAACAATTGACTGCAATCTACCACCTAGTTCTATGCTAGGACATGTTGAAGTTGCGTTTTCAGATGTCAAATATCAGTCTGACTGCCATAGGTGTGCAAATTTTGGGTGACCAAGTATGTTTGGGGTTCTGACCCCCCCCCCGTATCCCCCAACCCCAGTACCCCCCACCCCCCCCCCCCCCCCCCCCCCCAATACCCCCCCCAAAACCCCAAAACCCCCCACCCACTACCCCCCCCCCCCTAAAACACCACCCACACAACCACAAACCTCACCAAACATCCCCAACAACCCACAATCCAACACCACCACACCACAAAAACACACACACAACTAAATATTTTAATCTAT